>CABHPR010126868.1:12090-29206 GCA_902168415.1 Peromyscus melanophrys | reverse complement strand
ACACACACACACACACACACACACACACACACACACACACACACACACACACACACCCCAATCATTAGGATTTCTAAGCCACAGACTAGGGATGCCACAGTTGGGGAAGGGAATAGAAATCTAGGTGCTCAGAGGAAGTGCAGCCCTGATAAACTAGCCCACTAAAGCACTTAACTGCCTTATTAAATAAGAGACACAGAGCCAATGTAAAGATGAAAGCCAAAGAGGTCAGAGCTAAGAGTCTTACCCGCTTTCCGCCAGCTAGCCTCTCCCGCCAAGAGACCTCTCCGAAAAGGGACTACTTCCTGTGCGTTCGCTTTTAAATAAGAGTTCTGTTCTGCCTTCTCATTGGTTATAAACCCAACTACGTGACTGCCTCGTCACTGCCTCTCTGTACAGACCTCCAAGTCTTCTATGGTTGGTATTGAGATTAAGGGCGTGTGTCTCCAATGCTGGCTGTATCCTTGAACACACAGAGATCTACCTAGTTCTGCTTACCAAGTGCTGGGATTAAAGGCGTGCACCCACCACCGCCCTGGCTTTCCCTTATGGCTTGCTAATAGCTCTGACCCCTAGGCAACTTTATTTATTAACATACAAATAAAATCACATTTCAGTACAAATAGAATACCACTATATTATAGACCAGTGGTTCTCAGTCTTCCTAATGCTGAGACCCCTTAATGAAGTTCCTCATGTTGTGGTGACCCCCAACCATACAATTGTTATTGTTGCTTCTTCATAACTATAATTTCACTACTGTTGTAAATTGTAGTGTAAATATTTTTGGACATGGAGGTTTGTCAAAGGGGTCATGACCCACAGGTTGAGAACTACTGCTATAGACCAACCTCAACCCCACACCTATTACTACCGACATGAAGAAAATATTATAGAGAGAACTGTGAGATGTCCCAATACTTAGAAATTAAAAATGTCAACAGTTCTAAACAACCCCATGGGTTAAAGCAGAAGTCTCAAAGAAATTAAACATCTTTTGTGTTCAATAAAAATGAAAACTCAACTAATTAAAATTTAAGGGCTGCAACAACAGTTGTGCTTAAAGTGAAATTTAAAGAAAATAAATATATGCATTCAAATAAAAAAGGATCTCCAATTTTAAAAAAGAACTAAATCCCTCCTTTAGGAAATTAGAGACAGAAATGAATAATGAAGGAGATGTCACTACTGCTGGTCCCAAGGCAGGAATCTGAACAGCACAATGTCAAAGGTTTTATTATTCAGATGAAATAATTCAACCTCCAAGGTCAAGTAAGGAGAAATACATAAACATAATGATGCTATATACATTAAAGAAATTGAAAGCTCATTTAAAAATAAGAAGACATAATATCTAGATTGCTTTACTATTAAATTATACAAACCATTTAAGAAAGAACTAAGACCATTTCTCTATATTCATGAAATATATGTGTGTATATATGTATATATAGATAGATAGATAGATTGATGAATTGACACAATCCAGCTCAGCATCATTGCAAACTATTCTATAGATAATAGAGAGAATTATTATAAAGAAGAAAAGTTTAAAAACTCACATTTCCTAACTTCAGTATCTAAGGGAAAACTGCAGGAATTGAGTGTGTTATTGTAAACAGCTTGATACACAGACTGATGAACAGAATCACATCAAGGACTGGACCTGTACAGAGTTAACTGCACAAGAACACTTTCACAGAGAAAGCATAGTCCTTCCAACAATGGGTACTAGTGAAAATCAAGCATCCAAAGGAATGAACCTAAACCCAGACTCTGGAAAAGAAGGAAGGGAGGGTCAGTGGTACGAGTGATGTGCAAGCCAAGCTGATGGAGCCTTCAGTGATTTACCACAGGGAAAGGTACAAAATAAAAGATTTTAAGACAAAAAAAGAAAGGAAACAGGAAGCATTGGGCTGTGACTCAAACTATCGAGTAAGTTACTTGTGAGCTCGTGCTAATATAAATGATTGAATAAACAAGGGACAGTGAACAAATGCCCTCAAAAGGGTTCCAAAGAATGCCGCAGCTCTACTGCCCGGAGACAGAACAAAACTCCTTCTGGAGGGGACGAGTCCTCTGCAAAAGGAACCGGGAGCAAGATTGATGTTTCACAGCCAGTGATCCAGGTCAGCATACACAGTGGCTGGTCACACCAGTGGTTTGTATCTGCCACAGTTAGCTTATGGCATGAATCTTCCACTCTACCCTCAAGAAGCCCATAATCTGAGTCTAGTCCTGAGAAAGACCAAACAAATCCACACTGAAAGACAGTCCACACAGTACCTAACTGTCCACCCAGATTGATAGTCACACACACACACACACACAGAGAGAGAGAGAGAGAGAGAGAGAGAGAGAGAGAGAGAGAGAGAGAGAGATATGCTGTCACAGCTTAGAGGAGCCTTGCACATTCATGGGATCTTGAAACAAAACAACAACAAAAATCACTACTTAAATACTAAAGACAAGTGTGGGCTTGTGTCAATGTTTCGATGTTCATTCATTAAACAGAACCAAGTGTGTTACATAAGGGCTTCATTCATTATCTGTATATATTTTATTGTCTGTGAATTAAAGAATTTTCTAAAATGTAAAGTCCTTTCTGTTCAAACACAAGAAGAGGAGGCATCCTCCCTAGGTGTCCAGTTAGGGTCTCGGTGAGGAAGGGCATGGGCTTTGCAGAGACAGAATCCCAAGAGCTCCATGACATTGAGTCACATTTTCATTCTGATAAACATAACCAGATGAGCTGGAGACAGCTGTTGAGCATTCAGACATCTGCCCCCAGCTCTGCCTAATGGAAGTGAAATAGCATTCACTTGCACGGTGGGGACAGAACAGGAAAATTCCTCCTTCTAGATGTAGACCTGTCAACTGCCCTCCTCTGTGCTGAAGGAACTAGGAGTCTGTGTTTATCTGTGGTGCACCAGCCCTCTCCAGAAGCTTCTGTCCTCCAAATGTTTAAGTCATCTGTCTTCAGGAATGGAATTTCAGAATGTTGGAAAGTTCATCACAACATGTAGTACCTGACCCCTGACCTTGAAATGAAGTCTTACCCTACCCCCAAATTCCAAGAAATTTCTCAAATATGAATAACATTTGTGCAGAATTAACTCTTGGGGAGGTTAAAGCATGCCCATGTTGGACTCAGTTGTTACAACCTGGAGTGATCAGAGGTGAATGAAATTGGACCATTTTTCACCTCCTTTGCATTTCATAAACCAAATGTAATAACCTGTTTCATTTTAATATGAAGTATCTTCTGATACTTGATGTTTCTCTTAGAAATGAAATAAAATTTCCTAAAGATGCTCCAGGAGACTGTGTCTGAGGTTACTATGAGGGGGTGTTTGCATGGTGATGAGCCTCAGACGTCAGGTAAATGTCTTAGGTGTGGTCGGTCTCTCAGATGGTACGCAGCTAGCAAATGACAGGGATGGACAGCAATCAAGACAGGTTCACAAACAGGGATGAAAGCAGTAACAGGCAGAGAATTACATATGCATTATGCAAATATACATATATGTTTATTATGCAGAGCCACCATTAAGGCAGGGCTGGGTCAGAAGGAGTCATCCCCTTCAGGTATTTGACCTAAATTCCTTTGAACTGGATATTCTCGGTGTTTATCAACAAATAACCTGAGCAAGTAGTTAGCATATGAAATGGGCATGTTACACATATGTGCATTGTAACGATCACAGGCCTCCTTGAAAGAGTCCATGTGTCAACTTGAAAGAGTCCAGCATCAATTGCATTTGAGATTCAATATAACAGCAAGTAATTCAATTTAAGACAAAAAAGCCACTGTCTTTTTTAATTTTGAAGTTTTCTAGCATATATAAATAGAAAATATAAATTTTCTAGCATCTATAAATCATATATGGTCTGTAGATGTCTATTTTGCATGCATTCATGCATGTGTCAATATATGCTTCTATGTTTGAGACATAATTTTCTGAGATATTCATCCTAAAGCTGTCATTTGGGAGATTTCATTGTCTCTGATGGTCACTTGAGAAAATGTAGCAGTTTCTTTTCTTCTTTGTTGTGGCCAAATACTTGGCAGGAAGTGACTTGAGGACACTTGGCTCTCTCCATCACGGCAGGGTAGGCATGGCAGCGGGAGCCTGAGGTGTCTGGTCACACTGCATCTTCAGGAAGGAAGCAGAGAGCATACATGAGTAAGGTCAGGCTATCAAACCTCCATGGCTGGAGCTGGGGATATAGATCAATCGGTAAGGTACTTTCCTAGCATGCATTAAGACCTGGGCATAATCCCCAGCACTGTATAACCTGAACATGGAGCAACAGGCATGTCAGATCCTAGCACTTGGAAGTAGAAATCGGAAGATCAGAAATTCAAGGTCATCCTCAGCTGCTTGGTGAGTTCAAGGCTGGCCTAGGCTGCCTGAAACCCTGTCTCAGAAAACAAAAGCTCTCAAGGCCTCCCCACAACAATTCCTTCCTCCAAAAGTCTCCATCTTATGTGCAATAAGATGAAGGATTCTACAGCCTTTCCAGGCAATGCCACCAGCTGAGGACCAAGCATTCAAACCCAAGAGCCTGTGGGGAGCTTTTCATATTCACACCACACCAGAAAATATGAAAGCAAATTTCATTTTTTATTTATGACAATTGCCACAACTTCAAATTCAAGTTCAAGGTGTTATTTATTGCCAATTATTGCTCTCTGCCCATTTAGGCATAGATATTTATTGATAGAATTAATAGAAGTGTGTAGGTTATCCTGATGCATGCTGTCTTTCCCCAGCGATCTCTCCCTATCCCAGGGACTCTGGCATGCATGTGTGGCTCTATCCTGACACCATACATGTGCAATAAGATGAAGCTGTAACAGCTCAGCACTCTCTTGCAAGGCAGCTGTAATTGTCTCCATGGAGGATCAATTCTCTTTTTTTCCTTTCTTGTTTACATGCTCATACAGTGGCTGACTGAGTGCACACTGCCAGAGGCAGTTAAATATATATATATCCACAACACCAGATGTATGCTTATTTAACCAATCTTGTTTGAAACTGTTTGTGCTAGTTTATATATTGGCTATAGCCAATTAGCTAATGAAAGGTTATAACAACTTCAGTTTCTTGAGAGGGAGAGGAAAATTGAGTGGATCATAGAATATTTGAAGAGTTCAGATTGTCTTTTTCAGCTAAAATTATCCCTATCATCTTTGGTACTTATCCAGGTGCTCCCTTGACTCCCTGGTATGGCTGCCACGATTATCTGGCTTATCTAGAGCCTTCCTTTTGCTGTGTCCCCACCTTCATGGCATCCATTCTCATTTATATGAACAACTAGCAAAGGCCAAGTCATTCCCAGAGATCCTAACACATGTGGTAGAGGAAGGTACCGTGAAGCCTGCACCCTTCTTGAGTGTGGCAGCCCTTGCACCATCATCAACCTGTTGTGTCCTGCTGTGGCACAACCATATCTGAGGGGAATGGCAAGAGTCACAAGGCAGGCACAGCTGATGAGAGGCATGATGGCCACTGTGCCACTTTTGGTTTTGATCTCCACGTGTTGTATGCTGGGGGAGGGGAGCAGTTAATTTTTGTACAACTGTGGGATAGTGGATTGATGGGAAATTCCTTATGAATCATGTATGCCTTCTCCCAGGAGTATGCTTCTAAGCTTCCCCAGGAAAGTCCTGAGCATACTACCCCTCCCGCTTTTAGGGAGATGTCCTTATCTACTTGAAGGGCTTCATTATGCCTTGGAGGTTGTGACACACATAAAGACGCCAGAGGTCTCTTTATGAAGCTCTGAGATATTCTTAAAATTCTGCCCCTGTACTTACTCAAGAACAAGATACTCATAACAAAGTAAACTTTAAATGGTCAACAAGATTCAGTGGGTTAGAGTTGTCTGCAGATCAGATCACAAGCCTCTTCCTACTATATGCTCAGGCAATTACATGACATATACAGCAACAAAGTTAGATTAGCTGGAGTTACCTCTCCCCTACTTGGGGTCTTATATTGATGAGCAAAGAATGGTGTGGAAAGATGATAAAAGTGTGAGGGTCAGGACCTTTCTTAGAAAAGTCAGCTTGTACAGGGCCGCTGTGATGTCATGTGATCAAGGAACAGAAGAATGTCAGAATTGGACATATGAATAAATTCTCTAAAGATATAAAATGTAAATAAACATTTTATTATTCCAGAAGTTGAATAATAACTGCAGCAGCTTTGGCTTGAGTATTTTTCTTGGGTCCTCTGACCATTAAGAGTTAATAATACACTTCCCAGGACATGGTAATCTGCCCGGGCTGGCTTGGAGATTTTCTGTCTAGTGTCCTCGAAACCTCAAGAGCTGCCTAAAAGTTGGGTTATGGGGTTGATGAGTAAAAATGAGTGTAAAAGAAAACTGTGTTCTGTCACAGTTTATCAATGATGACTAGAAGATGAGCAAGAGGAAGTGAAACCCGTGTCTGAAAACAGAAATGATATGATCTGTGTTTTGGAACAACATGAATCTATCCCTGCTTGCTGAATTTCATACAAATAAAGAAGCACTCTGGCTGCTAGTTAGTCAGGCTGCAAGATTCTCATCACCACCCTGGCCTGGCTCAATCCTCCCTTGCCTACTTCTTGCCTCCTCTCTGGAACCATCAACCACAGGGCTGGCCCCCAGCATTGCTGTCTTGAAGAATGTGGCAAAGATATAGTTCTCAGGCTGGGAGGAGGCTCAATGTGTAAAGCATTCACTTTGTAAATGAAGGACCTGGACCCACAGAATCCACCTAAACCTGTGCATAGAAGGACATATCTGTAACCCTAACACTTCTTCAGACAGATGGGAGGTGGGGACAGGAGAGTCTCCTGAAGCTTGAGGGAGGACCAACCAACTTGCTATATACAGTAAAACAAAAAAGAGAGCTTGTTCCAAATAAGGTAGAAGGTGAGGACCAATACCAAGATTGTCCTCTACTTACACATGGGAATATAGACACATGCACCATACAAACAAAATGCAGCTTGCAGCTTACACCTGGGTATGGCTAGCTAAGATCAGAATAATTACCTTTCCCAAACTAGGCCCTGCACCTCTGAAACTACACCACAGTTTGACAAGGGGTTAGTTTTTAAAGATGAGTTGATACAGGAGACAGAATCAGTACCAATAGCCTCTCCCTCCCCGACTGTATTAAAACTTAATACTGATTGCATTTGAAGCTGAATGATGCATTGTGCCCTTCATTGTGAATGGATTTTTCACATGTGTGGTTTTGAAACATGCATTCACTTTCTGGAAAACAGAGATTCAGTTAGTTATGTGACCGTTCCAGTCACTGACATAATCCCCTTATACACTATTTTCTTAAATCACATTTTTAGCACCACCATTAAAGACATCCAGAAGTATTTAACTATCAGGAAAGCATGTTAAGCATATGGTAAAGAAGTGTGTTTTCCCAAATCTGACAGTAGCTTCAAATCTTTAGCTTTATCACTGACAAGTACAATCCGTTGTTTTCTGTAAAGTGACAACCTCACTTCTTCATTTTTGTGAAATAGCCCCCAAAATATAGTTTGTCACGCTTTCTTGATTTGAAAATGAGTTCCTTGAAAAACAGGAGTGACCATCTCCAACATTTGTTGCTTCCCAGGGGGCTTTTCTTTTGTATTCAACACAGGAATCTTGGTGTTGTCCTGTGTTGACACTGTGGAGGCTGAAAGGACATGTCCTGTCCTTGAGGGTGAAGACAGAATAAAATGTGGTCATCTGTCACCAAGGACATGGTTAAGTGAAGTTGGCACATCCCTTTGCTTGTTTTATTTTAAAGATATATTTTTATTATTTTTAATTGTGTGTGTGTGTGTGTGTGTGTGTGTGTGTGTGTGTGTGTGTGTGTGTTTATGCTTATGTATGCCAATGTCCACTGAGGCCAGAGACATTGAATCCCCAGAAGCTGGAGTCACAGGTGGCTGCAAGCTGCCTGGTATGGATGCTGGGTCCCCTGAAAGAGCAGCAAATGCCATTACTTGCTGGGTCATCTTTACAGTCTCAACATTTGTTTTAAGGATAAGCATGGTCATGAAGAACACTGCAGCTGATACCTCTGTGAGCGTCTGTGGCTCATGCTAGGGTCCGGGCATGTCTTACTTTTGCCCTATTCAGCATATAAAGGAAAATTAAGTCTTAGTGATAGTCTGAAAATAACAAGTCTCACGGATCTTTTCAAAAATGCTCTAGAGAGCATGCCTGACAAGAGTTGGTATAGGATAATTCCAATTATTTTACATGTATGTGTGGTGATTTGAATGAGAATTGCCCCCGCCCCATACACTCGGGTGCTTGAACACTAGGTTGCCAGTTGATGGCGCTATTTCAAGGAGGTTTAGGTGGTATAATCATGCTGGAGGAAGTGTGTCCCTGAGGGTGGCCTTTGAGATTACTCCTAGTTCACCCCCTGCTTTGTGCTGGGATTGGAGATGTGGGCTTTCAGCTCTCTGCTCCTGCAGCCATGCCTGCTGCCTGTTGCCATCCCTCCAAGGCCATGATGAACCCTCTGGAACCACAAGCAGAAATAAAGTCTTCCATAAGTTGCTTTTAGCCATGGTGTTTTGTCAAAAGCAACACAACAGTAACTAATAACAGTGTGTGTTAGTTATGTGTGATGTAACACACAGCTACCCCTCCATGTCCATCGAGGCTTTGTTTCTGGGACTGGCCTTACAGGCTTTTTTCTGGAACCTTGGTGCAAGCTCCATGACCCCATAACTCTTGCAATTTGCATACCAGAAAAGCTGTCACCATGTAGAGTAGTCCAAGCTCTGCTGCCATCAGCAATGTGGCTGGACCACTTGGCACACAGCGGCAGTGGTCTCTGAGTCCCTTCATGACTGAACTGGAAAAGAAACCCTCCCCTCAACGGCCATATGTGCTTACAGGATCATGGAATTCCCTTTTGAAAAGAATGCTTAAATGAGTTTTCAGCTTTGTACCGTGGATCTTTTTACGTGTTTTTATTAACATTTTTTTAAATATGTTCCTGCATGCCCATGTGTGCTCATGTACATGCTACGGTGTGGTGGTATTGTGTTCCCCAAAATATTGTGTACCCTAATAAACTTATCTGGGATCAGAGACAGAACAGCCACAATACTAAACATAGAGGAAAGGCAGTGGTAGCCCACGCCTTTAATCCTAGCATTCCAGAGCAGAAATCCATCTGTTCAAGGATACAGCCCAGCATGGTGACTCACGCCTTTAATCCCAGAAAGCGAGCCCTTAATCCCAGGGAGTGATGGTAGAAGGCCGAAAGGTATATAAGGCGTGAGGACCAGAAACTAGAAGCATTTGGCTGGTTAAGCTTTTAGGTTTTGAGCAGCACAGTTCAGCTGAGAGCGATTCGGATATGAGGACACAGAGGCTTCCAGTCTGAGGAAACAAGACCAGCTGAGAAGTTGGCCAGGTGAGGTTAGCTGTGGCTTGTTCTGTCTCTCTGATCTTCCAGAGTTCACCCCAATACCTGGCCCCAGGTTTGATTTTATTAATAAGACCTGTTAAGATTCCTGCTACACTACGGTGCCAGTGTGAAGGTGAATTGACCACTTGCGGGTGCCATATCCCTCCTTCTACCCTGTGGGTGTTGGGATCCAGCTCGTGTAGTCATGCCTGGAGGAAAGCACCTCTGCCCACTAAGCCAGCTCCACAGTCCCACTTGGACGCTCCAGGGAGGTGGAGTCCTGCCACCGAAACTCCTTCCTGTTGTCTCAGTGAAAAGTGTCTCTGTAGCAGCTGCTGCCACTCTTCCCACAGCGCTTGCTTTGTCCTCAACTGTCCCTTGTGTCCCCCTCCCTCCCCATGTCCACTTGGCCTCCTTCATGTCTTCCTGCTCCGAGTTTCCCTCTAAGTTCCCACTGACTTGAAGAAGCAGCAACAACCATATTGTAACCTGGAGGCTATGAGATTTCTTCTTCCAAATAAACTTGTACGGTACCTTTAAGCCCAGGGTCACTCAGGTTTTCAGGACGTGGCTGGGCATAGCCAGACTCTTTGCCAGGATGTCACTGGAGCGACATAATTCTGACAGAAGCACTTAAAGGAGGGTTTCTTACCTCATGGTTTCAGGATTTTCTGTCCACCATAGAGGGGAAGTATGGCAGCCAGAGCCCTGGGTGTAGCTCATTCCAGAACCACAGCAAACTCTCTCACAACCAGAGGCAAGTGTATCCATGAAGGTCCATCACAAGGGATCCACTCCTAGATTCAACCTACCACCCAAATGTTTCACAGCTTCTCTAACCAGGCCTAACGGGCCGAGTGGTCCACTATGTGAGTGTGTGGATGGCACTTCACGTCCACACACTCACTGTGCACTTCAGTTGTGCACTCAAGTCAGTATCTGGATGGCACACTTTGTTCATTGACTGTTTGCCTTCATGAACCTTCTGATTCTTTTTTGTCTTGTTTTTGTTTTTATTTGTTTTCAAGTCAGGGTTTCTCAGGGTTGTAGATGGATAGCAGACTTATGGACAGCAAGTATAACAAATTCTCTGGTTTCAAACAGGCATATCTTTCTTGCAGGCGTTTTGTTAACTCTTTCTAGATGCAACTGTTTACATATAAATTTCATCAAAATGGATCATGTTTTGGGCTGGAGGCCAAAAGAAATGACTATGTGAGTTGAGTTGCTTATTGAATGTTCTACAGGAGAGATGTTGTCACTTCTGTGGCTGGACCTATCTTGAGAGTCTTGAGTACAAACGTCACAACTTTACACAAAGGAGGAAAGGGCCGTTTCCCTGTCTGTAAACCACTTAGACAAATGCCCCTTGTTTATGATGCATTGGGTCTACTTGTCTAGCCAAGCACAGACTTCCTAATTTAACTGCTAACAGCACAAAATCTGCCTTACAGACCTCGAAGCATAGCAGACCAGCTCTTTATGTTGTATGTTATCTGTGTTCCCCACACTGTGAGCTTTTGGAGCATGGGTATCTTAGAACAAAGACCCCCACCCCATGAGTGCTTTAGATATTCTCTTCCTGTGGTGGCCAGGAAGGTTGGCACATGTAACAAACTAGATAGAAGACAGTATTTTCCATCATGTTGGGCTAGGTACAAACCATTTGTGTTCCCCAGAGAAAGAACAAGAGAGACCTACCTCTCTTCCCTCCTGGTTGCTGTGGCCTCGCTGGTTATTGTCTGCTAGGAATTGAAGTCCATGGGGGTGACTGACAGTGCCACAGCAAGCCCCCAGTACCTGGGAGAAGGCTCCTGGGATGCCAGGAAAGAGCAAAAGATACTGAGAGAGTGAGGGCACCAGCATCCTGCCCTTCTCAAACCTGGCCCCTGTTCAGAAAAGGCATTTGAAAGTTCCCGAAAGCAGAAGCCACGACAGTGAGTGTGACTGAGAGGGCTTGGTCCTTCCACTGCTTGATAAGGCATCTCAAACATCAAACAGAAGACAAGAGAACACCAGGGGTCAGCTCTCCAGTGAACCTCCCCGCTGTGGGCATGCAGAGGAACCACAAACCTGCCTGGAAACGTGAAGGAGAGAGACTGGTAGAGGGTAGAAATATCCATGGTTTTTCTGGAAATGGGTAGAGATCTTCCAGGAAGTAAGGCACCACTCATATTTGTTCCCTTCATGGGCTGGTGTTTCAGGTCTCAGCAGCTGGCAGTCGCCCTTAGGGTACAAAGTAAAGAGATATAATATGAAGACTGAATGCCTCTTCATCTTGTGTCAGTCAGCCAACTGCATATCTGCAAGCCCAAGGGGGACTCAGTGCTCTTAGCAGAGGCAGCTCAAGAGGCCCTGGGCCATCACCTAGGCAACCGCTGTCTTCATAACCCACATGGAAGAAGCTATGTCTGTGGCAGAGCTAGAGGGAGATTGGCAATGCATTGACTAGCTATGTATGTGGTCTACAAAATTAATGACTGGGGACGAATGGAGAACGCAGAGCTGGGGTTTATTTGGGGTTTTCCTCAGTCATAAGAAGGCCTATGAGGATCTGCCTCCAGGTGCAGGCCCTGGCTTCTCCTCTCCCATCTCTGAGCCAACATCTGAGCAGTATTTCCTATCTTCTAAAATAATCTACAGTGGCTTCCTGAGTTTCCATCTGCATAGACTCCTAGTGAAACCACAGCAGATGCGATGTAGATTTCCTGTGATCACTAGTTCCCTTTCTACAGATACTCACATGTGTGCAAATAGGAAAGGAGTCACAGTTTGTAGTGGAAATAGTCTCACCTTGGTGACTTAAAGCCACCAGCAAAGCCATTTCTCTTCCATACTAAGCCTAGTGCCTGATTCCAGCTCTGCGAATGCACAGAGAGCGGTGTGGGGGCGAGGGTGTCTCCAGAGATGGGCAGCGCCCCCTTCCCCTCATTGCCAGAACACTCATCTGTCACATGCCTTATGCTCATGCTTCTAGGGTGAAGAAAATGCTCCCTAGAAATGAAGACATACAAACCAAAGCACAATGTGCAGCACGGTGCTGTAAGGGCATTGCTTGTTAGGTTTGGGACTCAAAGTTAGGGTGCGATCAGTTAGATAGCCTTACCTTAGCTGCTTGTCAGTTTTAAAGGTTTATGTATTTTTTATGTATATAGGTGTTTTGTCTGCATGTATGTCTGTATAACAAATATGTGCCTGGTGCCCAAATCCTCTGGATCTGGAGTTACAGGCAGTTGTGAACTGCCATGTGGGTACTGGGGATTGAACTCTGGTTCATTGGAAGAGCAGTCAGTGCCCTTAACCTCTGAGCCATCTCTCCAGCTCTGTGAGGTTTGTTGCAAAATTCAGTCTCACCACCAAGAGAATAAATGGTAGTTTATTTTAGGGTCAAATATAAGTGGATGTTTGCCGGGCGGTGGTGGCACACGTCTTTAATCCCAGCACTTGGGAGGCAAAGGCAGGCGGATCTCTGTGAGTTCGAGGCCAGCCTGGTCTTCAAAGCAAGTTCCAGGAAAAGCACAAAGCTACACAGAGAAACCCTGTCTCGAAAAACCAAATATATATATATATATATATATGTGGACTTGGTGAACACAGAATCAAGTAGCCCCAAATACCACAAGAAAATGATTTAACAAATGTTTGTGTTTATTAACAGAACAAAAGAGTCACAATCAAAGCACTTTTAAAGGTTTATTTTTCAGTTACGTGTATGTGTGTGCAGTGGGCATACAGTTACGTGTGTGTGTGTGTGTGTGTGTGTGTGTGTGTGTGTACGTACAGTGGGCATGCAGTCACATGTGTGTGGTGGGTGTGCAGTTACGTGTGTGTGAATGCAGGTACCTCAAAGACAAGAAAAGGGCATTGGATCCACTGGAGCTTAGGTTACAGTAGGAACCACCCAGCGCGGATGCTGGGAACCGAACTTGAATTATCTGTAAGAGCGGTGCGTGCTCTTAACTACCAGGCCATCTTCACTTTCACTGCCTAGCTTCAAAACACTTTTTAAAATACATTGGTGGAAACACAGGGCAGGTAGGTGTGAGAGACTGTGTGATGACACCTTTAGATTTTGTGTGGTGGGAGGTAATGGTCTATGTATGCTTCTCAAAAGATGTCGTCTGATTGTCACAGAACATTAGGTCAGACTCAGAGATGGGCAGTGAATTGTTCTAAAGGAGGTTAAGGATATTCCAAGATAATTGGTTCTGGATATGTAACATTCCAACTCTCCACAAACACAGAATTCTACTCAGGCAATCACCTTGTAGAATACTTAACATTGATGCTGCTTTTTTATATGGGAATTTCAGATCACTGTTTCTAGGGGTTAGAATGTAAGTATATTTGAGAATCTCACAATTCAGCTCCATTACAGGGTGAAAATGAGTTCCGGTCACAAACAAGGTGGAAATGAGGTGTTTCCTCTTACCACACATGTGTGCTGTGTGACATGTGCACACTTGTACTCAGATATACAAATATGCAGATACACGTACACATGCACACACACACATGCTCAGTTGTGCTGATGCGTGCATGCGCGCACACACACACACACACACACACACCACAAATGAATTTGGAAGAGTATTCTAAAGGAAGAAAGTCTGGACTCAGCATCACTGTGCCCTATCATCGGAGGATGTGGGTCGTCACATGCCCAGCCACAGCCAGTCTGTCATGAGCACATACCATGTCCTGGGTAGAATGAATGACCTTTGTTGTTGTGTGAGGCTTCTCACTGCATTTTCCAGACCACACGGCCCTGATAGTACAATAACACCCTAGGATTAGGATGCAGAGGTGAGTAATGCCTGGGGGTCCTATGATGCTAGATATGTTTATCAGGGCACACAGGGTTCACTGTTCCAGTCTCTCTTCTTATATGCGTGAAAGATTTCCTAATTAATTATGAATATATGAAACAGTAATCAATATATAAACACAAAAATGTGGCTGTGTATTCATTCTGTAACTAAGAATACATAGTAGTCCCAGTCATTACCACAACAAACCAAGGTGTTGACTGGCTTATGGGCTCCTGTGGTCTCTGCATTCTGTTGATATCATTACTGCTGGGAAGCAGGAGACTCAGCAGTGACCCAGGGCATCGACTTAGGGTTCAAATGCTCTGAGCTCTGATGAGGTCCTCAGGATGAGTGGAATCTTCTAGAAGGGGAAGGTGGCAGCAGGTTGGTTTGAGAGAACTGAAACCTTGTCATCTGAGGAGACCCAGTCCAGCCTCTGCACACCTGGAGTTCTGCAGCTCTATCCAAACCAAATGATGCTGGGATTGTAGTGTAAGAAGAAAGTGTATGGAGGGAGGGAAGGAGAGACATGGGGAGGGAAGGAGGAGAGAGAGAGAGAGAGAGAGAGAGAGAGAGAGAGAGAGCGAGCACTGTTTCAGTAAGTTTCGGTAAGATGTGCACTGCTCTATGCCCACCAGGCAGAGGAGTGAGGTGCCCCACCCCTTCTTCTCCCCACCTTTGGTACAGAACTTAAGAGACTCTGTTGCCTGAAGACTTCAAAGAACAGGGTCTGCCCTTTGAACGCTGAGTACCTGCTACATTTGACACATCCTGCCTTGGGAGAGGAAGCCTCCTTCTTTGTGGTGTTGAGAAAAAGTTTGTGTGAAAGCTTTGAACACAAAGGCATCAGGCAGCACTCTCTTTATTGTGGGTACAGCAGGGTTTCAGGGAGAAAGCGTCTGTATCCAACCCAGGACAATGGTCCCACTTTAGCCAAATGAGCAGACAATAACTCACAGCAGGAGGCCTTGAAAGCCAGTTGTAAGTGTTGCCTCTGTGTCCTTGCTCATACCTGCAAAGAAATGCAAGAAAAAATATGCAACAAAGGGTCTCAGTGGGCACCTATGTGGGTCACACACTCAGGTAGAATGGGGAGAAACAACAGGGTGAGAATAAAATATCTCAATTTATTTTGACCTGTGTGAAAAACCACCACTTAAAACAAAAATTTAAATATTTTAAAGTTTATAAAAAAACAAAACAAAACAAAACAGAAATCTGCTTGAATACAGGATGTTGGAGGATTTGTCTCAACTTTTAGCACATTGGCTGACAGAAAGATAAACAGGTCACCACCAAAGACTTAGATAATGTAGTCAGCAAAGATGAAATACTGAACTATCAAAAGCTAACAACAAAAATGCCAGTGTGAACTGAAGACTCATGTGCACGCATGTGCACGCTTTGGTTGGTGTATGTAAAAAGCAGGATGTCGGACTCTGACTAGCACCCAGGTTGGCTATCGTTATGTTCTGTCCAAACACAGTTTGACATCTGCCTTCAGGTTTGCCTTGGTCTGATTACAGGAAGCGACCCTTAGCAGCCAGAAGGTTCCACACATGCTGGGCTGATGGCTTGTTCTCGGTCTTGAATGCTATTCTTCTTTTACAAAAGAATTTATGGAATTCCTGTCTTCCACAAAAGAGAGAGAGAGATCAGCACACATTGAATACACACTCACATATGCACACAAAGGAAGTGTTGAGGTTATGACACATTAGTTTATGAATAGACAGATATACACATTAAAAATAAAATATTTAACCATACACTTATGAAAATGGTGAAAATAAAAACCACACTAGTGGCGCATTCTGGCAAATGTGTGGACACCATGGGTGGATCTCAAATATTGCTGGTGCCAATGTCAATGCCCAGCTTCTCTGAAAACCACTGGATAGTTTCCTATAAAATGAGATGTCCCTGTGCCATGTGCCATAGTAATTAAACTTTTAGGCATTTATCCCAGAGATCTGAAAATTTGTGTCCTCAAAAATATTCATATGTAGGAATATTCATAGCACATTTACCCATAAGGCCCAATTTACAAAAGATCCAATGTTCTCAACAAGCTACAAGTCTAAAAAACTCCAGTCTTCATATAATGGCCTCCCATTGCTAAGCTGGAAGAAAAAATGTATTATTGAGAAAGTAAACTGAATGGATTTTAGAACATTGTATAAACTTTTAAGAAGTCAACCTTGGGCCTGGAGAGATGGCTCAGAGGTTAAGAGCACCAACTGCTCTTCCAGAGGTCCTGAGTTCAATTCCCAGCACCCACATGGTGGCTCACAACCATCTGTAATGAGATCTGGCACCCTCTTCTGTGTACATAATAAATAAATAAATCTTTAAAAAAAAAAAAAAAAAAAAAAAAAGAAGTCAACCTTAGGACTGGAGAGATGGCTCAGTGGTTAAGAACATTGGCCGTTCTCCCAGAGGACCCAGGTTAGATTCCCAATATCCACATAACAGCTCACAACCTTCTGTAACACCAGTTTCAAGTGATCCAATGCCTTCTTCTAGCCTCTGTGTGTATCAGGCATGCACATGGTACACAGATGTACATGTAGGCAAAACATCCAAACACATAAATAAAAATATATTTTTTTAAAAAGAGTCAACCTCAAGAGGTTGTATTTATAAAGTATTCCAAAAATTAAAGAGGCAGTTCCAGAGGATGGGAACAAGGTGCGGATGGGGCTGAGCACAAATACAGATGGTTCTAACAGGGAGTTCTAGGGAAACGGAGCATCTGTGTACCTTGACTGCAATGGGATGAAGTTATATTGAATTTTATATGCGTGCGCGCGCGCGCTCACACACACACACACACACACACACACACACACACACACACACACAC
>CABHPR010126868.1:0-12080 GCA_902168415.1 Peromyscus melanophrys | reverse complement strand
ACACACACACACACACACACACACACACACACACACACACACACACAGATATACAAATACACAAAAACACCATACATACATATACACACAGATATGCAGACACTTGCACAAATAAACACACACAGCATACATACACACAAACAAGTGAATGCAGCTTGGAAGGGTAAAGTTCTAATGCTAATTTCCTGGCTTTAATATTATGTCACAACTTCATACAAATCACAATATGAGGAGAGCTGGGTGAGATGCATGTAGGAATACACAGTAGCTTTGCAACTTCCTGTGAGAATTGTGTTTTAAAATGAATAATTAAAAAATGAATGCCAGAAGAGCACAGGTGCATCTGTATGTTCATTAAATGTCCAGAACCCCAGAGAAGACAGCTCAGGAGAGAAAGGTGATGGAGAGATAGAATGTGAGTTGGCCACCACAAGTTGACTCATGGAGCATTTAGACTCTAGAAATAGAGATTTTTCACAAACCAGTCAGGGCTAGGTAGATATGCCTGGCTAGGGAGAATTCTCTTCTAGACTGCATCATGCTGAGTAGAACAGAGAAAAAAATACTGGAGGTGGCCAAGGGTGGAGACTGGTGGCTGGGTGGAGGGAGGGGAAGTTGATCACTGGGATAGAGTTACAGCAGGATGAAAAGGTGTCTGTTATTATAGGCCATGGGTAGTGAGTCCTGATGGATAGCAAGGTCCACTGTGCATTGCAATGAAAGATGCCAAAAGATTCAGGGATCTGAGCATGGCTGAGGCCTAGAGTTTGGAGCCAAGAGGCATGCTGACTGAGCTTGAGCTAGGATGATGAGCATGGAACCTGAAAGGACACGCCTAGTGGGAAAGATTCTGAATGAAAACATTAAGGGTTCAAGTCCCCGACTGGCTAATTTATCCAAGCTTTTGTCTGGGATGCAGGGCCAGTGAGAGTGAGGTATTTTATGTGGACCAGTGAGAGTGAGGGATTTCATGTGGGCCAGTGAGAGTGAGGGATTTCATGTGGACCAGTGTGTAAAGGATTTCATGTGGACCAGTGAAAATGAAACATTTCATGTGGGCCAGTGAAAGTGAGGGATTTCATGTGGACCAGTGAGAGTGAAGGATTTCATGTGGACCAGTGAGAGTGAGGGATTTCATGTGGGCCAGTGAGAGTAAAGAATTTCATGTGGACCAGTGAAAGTGAAACATTTCATGTGGGCCAGTGAAAGTGAGGAATTTCATGTGGGCCAGTGAGAGTGAGGGATTTCAGGTGGACCAGTGAGAGTGAGGGATTTCATGTGGGCCATGTGACCGCATGCTGACCGATTGAAAATACCCTTCGGGTTTTGGAATGTGAAAGAAAAGCTCAGCAGAGGGTGATCATTAGAATAGTCCACAGGCTGGAGTGGTAGGTCAATCCCGGAATCTCAACACTTGAGAGACCAAGGCTGCAGAGTTAGACCCTGTCTCAAAACAAACAAAAGACTTCCACAATGCTAAGAGTGGACAGGATGGGTGGTACGGGAGGTCAGACACCCTACATGAAGCCAATCCTCATACCAGTTGCTTTCTTATGACCATACTGTGTAATATGAAATCTAAATGGTCTTTTACTGAAAACCCAGAACCAGATATTGGGGTAAATGCTGAAAGCTCAGAGAGACAAAGGAACAAGCCACAGCCACAGCCACATCTCACCTCTAGCACTCCTCAGCCTGAAAAGCTTCAGTTCCTGTCCCCTCATGCCTTATATATTTTTCTCCACCCACCCATATCATTTCCTGTCTCAACTTTCCTGGTGCTGGGATTAAAGGCGTGTGACTCCCAAGGACTGGGATTAAAGGTGTGTGCCACCACTGCCTGGCTCTGTTTCTCTCCTAGACTGAATCAATCTCATGTAGTCCAGGGTGGCTTTGAACTCGCAGAGATCCAGACGGATCTCTGCCTCCCGAGTGCTAGGATTAAAGGTGTGCTACCACTGCCTGGCATCTATGTTTAATCTAGTGGCTTGTTCTGTTCTCTGATCTTCAGGCAAGTTTTATTAGGGTACACAATATATCACCATAATACTGTCTAAAGCCTGTCATGCTGAGTGGCTCCAGGGGTCTGGGCTGAGCCATACTCCCCACCAAACCTTCTTACTAGCCTCTCCCTTCTCTGCTTCCTTGGCAACCTCATGGCTGTTGTCAAAGCAGAATCAGGTGCATGTCATCCACCATAGCAACCCACTCTGAGGCCCCCAGCAACGGAAGAAGATGTGGGGCAAAATCACTCATTGTCCAGGTGGTTAAGGCGGCCTCTCTGAGTCCACAGAACATCACCCCTACAATTAATCTTGATTGTAGGTCTCAGAATAGCACCCTGTCATCTGGCCATCAGCTCCTTTGTTCTCCAAGCTTCCCAAACAAAGTCACAATAGCTCAGACCTCGTCTTTGGGTCTATTTGTGTTGAGGGATCGTTACTTAGTTCTGGTGAGAAGGATGCTTCCCTGTGTCAGCTGTGGTTCTCTTAGGACCCTCTAGAGTATCAGGCTGACGGAGGTTGTTGTCTAAGGGGGTGAGAGGAGAATGGGGAGTGAGCAGCTGCCTTGCTCTGCACAGTAAAATTGTATTGGAAACCCCCTTCACATGTAAACTAGATCTTTTCCCACCCTTTTCCTGCGGGACGAGTCTTCTGGCAATGAGCGAGTGCAGGGAAGGCAGTGTGCAGGTCTGTGTGTCTGCTGACGTTTCCTGTGATGCTGGGTTGCGCCCCGTCTTCAAGTTGTTTCATGTTCCTGTCAGGAGGGCATCATGCACATGAGCCACTAAACTTGAGGGTCCTTTTGTTTGTTTTTCTGAAAATAAAATAGTGGGGTTTTTTTGGGTTGGGGGAAGAAAGGATATGTGCTTATTATAAAGGAATAAGATAAGCCAGAAAAATATACTATACATAGAAATTAAATATGATGTGGTGTGCACTCTTTAAGATATTTCAACTTTATTTCTTTATCCTTATATGATATTGATTATACACGAAGAGATGGATTGAGAAGAAAGAATTCATAAATCTACTTGAATGTCTACATGTTCTTGTGTGTGTGCTGGTATGTGGGTGGTTATGTACACATGTGTGCACACACATGTGAAGGCCAGAGCTCAATGTTAAGTGTCTTCATCGTTTCCTTCCCCACCTGTTCTGTGGGACAGACTCACTGACTCTGAGGCTCATTAGTTAGTTACACTAGCTGGCCTGTGAGCCTTTGGGAGCACCCCCCCTTCCCCAGCACTGGGGTGACACACACATGGTGTACTTAGCTTTTGCACATGTGCCGGGGTCCAGGCTCAGGTCCTCATGTTTTACAGCAAGCGTTTTACCAACTGAGGCATCTCCCCAGCCGAGAAAGCAAACACACATTTTAGGATAAAATTTGATTTCTCCATGCGTGGGTGCTTCCCATGTGTGTGATATATCATAAACCTTACTTTATTATCATTATGACAGCGTGTGTGCATCTGTGTATGTGTGTGTGTGTGCATGAGCATGCACATTCACATGTTAGTTGGTGTTCGAATATGTGCATGTGCTTATATGCAGATATGTGGTTGACAATCCTCAAACTTTCTCCACATTTATTTATTGTGAAGCAGGATCTCTCTCTGAACCCAAGGCAAGTGAGGGAAAGACACCCAAGGTTGTCCTGTGGCTTCCACACACATGTGCATGTAAAGGCATACACACACACACACACACACACACACACACACACACACACACACACACGAATAAAAACAGTAGTGCTGTGGGCTTTCTTCATGAGAAGACAGCATTATCTAATGTTCTCGGGAATGCTGAAGCCTGTTTCAGCTTTTCCTGCCCCTGCCTTGTGTGTGAGTGTGTGGGATTGTATGCGTGGGCTTATATGTGTGGGAGCCTGCAAGAAGATTGTATGTATTGGGTCATATGTGTGGGGTTGTATGTGTGGGTTCTGTATATGGGTTTTATGTTTGAGATCACATGTGTGGGATTATCTGTGTAGGATCATCCCACGTTACTCTTCATCTGGAAGGACAGAGAACAGTGAGGTGGAGTCTCTGGGCTCAGGAGCACTCACATGAACGCATGAAGCCTGCATCCTCTGCTCATTTCTTTCTCGTTTTCACGGGACCTGATCTTCCTTGGTTTCTGCTTCATTTAGAGGCTTCAGCACCTCTGTCAGCGCCACTCGCCTTGGGGGGGGGGGGAGCCAGTTACAGGTGACTGACGCTTCACATAAAACCTAAACCCCCATGTGTGCGGGCACGCCCCTCCCCCTCCCGAGAATTCACTAGATGTGCTCAGCTGGGTGCCTGGATTTACACAAAGTACAAGGAAGAGCCTTGGTTTTAGGGGTGTGTGTGTGTGTGTGTGTGTGTGCATGCATGTGGTGTGTGTGTGTTACACATGCACATGCCTCCTCCTGGCATTTACTCAGAAGCTAGGACACAACCTCCACCCTGAAGCACTTGGGCAGAATTTGCCCCTCCCCACCTTGAATGAGGAAGGGTGGGCGTGACTTCCTGTGGAGGACTGAGCTCCCAGCACCTCCTGAGCCTGTGCTTTACATGCTAGCTCACCCCAGCTGCCCTGTGTCCCCACAGATGCTCAGCCAAGGATCCTCTCATGAAACCTGTAAAGTCTGGGAAACCTGTGGAGCTGGAGGAGAAACTTCCACCCACGTTACCTAGCTCAAAAACTCCCTAAGTAAGGAGTCTGTCTGTCTTCATGTGTTTATTACAAATACATGTGCAGAAAAATCACGTCGTGATTTTTGTATGAAATTTGGGGGAAGATTTTGTGGAAATTCAAGTGAAAAGAATGTGGTGACGTCCTGCTACCTTTCCAAGAGGACTCTGTATTGGTTTAAATACTAAGGCAACTCCACGTAGTTAAAAGGGAAGTTTATTTTGTAGGGCAATTTACTAGTGAAGGGATAGGTAACAGGGTCTGGGAAAGGTGAAGTGCAGTCCAGCAGTGTTCTCTGGAGGACTCTGCTCGGTCTACCTCCAGCGTCCAGGATCCAGGAACCAAGAGAGCCGGCCATCCGGATCTTGGGTCTTCAGGGGTCCTCTCTCGGCTCCGCCTTGTAGGTGGGATATTTACCGAAGCCTCAATGGGGGTGGTACTTCCAGGTTAAAGCTGGAACAGCTGCCCACTACAACTCTGACAGCTGTTTCCAGAGAGACTACTGTGGGTTGACAGAGGCCGTGTATGTGTGAGAGCATGCCTGCTAGCAGCTGCCTGAGGGTGTACCAGGTCATGCACTCTTCTTGTGTGTTCACATGTGCAGCCATGCTCGTGTGCATCTGCATATGTGAGACGTGGTCCATGCTTGTGCTCACAGCTCCGTGTGGTTGTGCTGGAGGCCAAGAGCACAATTACCATAAAAGGGAGAATAAGTGAGGAAGACACTTGAGGTCAACCTCTGACCTCTTCATGCAGGCTCACCCACACATGTGTTCATACACAAGCACACGTACACACACATTGCACTATGTTTTCAAACCTGCACAGTCTTCCCAAAGCTACCGCCTTCACGTGGCTTTTGTTTTTCCTTTGAGTCTGTGTTTGCGTAGGTAACTCATTTAAAACTTGTTTGTTGTAGAACAGCGAATGACAGGTTGGGAAAGGAACCAGGACATAATCTCACCAGAGGAACGACTGAGATCAAGACACCTCAGGCTGGGGCTCCAAGAGCCACGTAGTCTCGTAAACATGAAGATGCTCTTGGAGTTGGCGTGCAAACTGTCAGCTCTCCTGACTTATTTGTCTAAAACCTCAGCTCTGTAGGGAACTCTGAAGCGACTCGTGAATAAAAAACTACGAACAGTGCTCGGGCTTGGCAATGGTCTGAAAACTGGGGTAGGGGATATTGCTGAGAAGATGAGTGCCCCCTGTAGGTGAAGTGCTCCCTATAGGTGAAGTCCTCCCTGCAGATGAAGTCCTCCCCATAGGTGAAGTGATCCCTGTAGGTGAAGTACTCCCATAGGTGAAGTCTTCCACATGAAGTCCTCCCTGTAGATGAAGTCCTCCCCGTAGGTGAAGTGATCCCTGTAGGTGAAGTACTCCTCATAGGTGAAGTCTTCCCCAATGAAGTCTTCCCTGTAGATGAATTCCTCCCTGTAGGTGAAGTGCTCCCCATAGGTGAAGTATCCCCTGTAGGTAGAGTGCTCCCAGTAGGTGAAGTCCTCCCCGTAGGTAGGCAAAGTACTCCCCATAGGTGGAGTGCTCCCCATGCAAGCCTGAAGACTAGAGTTCAGATCCATGACACCCCCATTCATGTACATGGCAGTGAGTGTGGCGTTCTGCCTATGACCCAGCATGTGGAGACTGGAGATCCCCAAGCAAGCTGGTTAGCTACACTAGCCAAATGGGCAGTCTCCAAGTTCACTGAAGACTCTGCCTGAACACACAAGGTGGACACTAATTAAGGAAGACAGTTGACATCAACCTCTGGCCTCCACATGCATGTGTACACATGCATACACACATACACATGAACCTACATATATGTGAACATGTACACACATGCACACAAATACCACCACCCCTAAAAAAATGCACTGAAAATTCCCAGATAAACTATAGACTACTCGCCTCACACAAAGAAATACACATCAATGGGAAAAACACTGTGCACTTTCTACTAGCATGTTATAGACATACACACACCCGTAACATAAAAAAAGGAAGGGACAGAAGAACACGGGAGCGTGGTACTATCTTACAGACAATTCAGAGCCAGGCAAGGCTGCACCGAGTTGGTCATGAATTCACACACAGGTGAAAAGCATCAGTTGTGTGCGTTACAGCTCTCCCCTGGTGCTTTGCAGCCTCTAGGATCAGGCGAGTGGGCCGGATTCACTTTCCAAATCATAAAATTAGGGGCCACCAGTGCCCACTTCCTGGAGTCACCATCAAGACTAAATGCTTGTAAAATTCTGGGTGTGGACATCCACTGTGTCATTGTGCAGGTGTGGTCAGTCGGTGAAGACACTCAGTCAGTGACAGAGATGAATGTCACCAACACAGCAGCGTCCCAGGAACGTTGGTGAATGGCTAAAGGAAAGAGGGAATCAGACTCCAAATGTGGTCAGAACGGCTCCAAGGGGCGGCGTTTCTGAGATTTAGACATTCTATGAAGTAGTCAACCCAGAGGCAGGAAGGCGGAGGACTTGGAGATTGTAGGTGGAGGAAGCCCCAAGACCCCCGAGGAAGGGAGGGAGGGAGGCTGCCTGCGCTCTGCTGCCCGCCCAAGCCTCAGGCCAGGTGCCGGTCAGCAGAGCAGTGAAGAATCGTGGTCTAGATCACCAGCCAGTGTTTTTAATGAGGATGTGGCTCCCCTTCTGTGTTTCTCCATGACAAACAGCATCTCCATGTGAACCACCTGCTCCAAAGCCAGATCGCAGCCTGGGGCCCATGGATTCCCCGTGTCCATCCCCAGGCCACCTGGAAACGGCTGGCTCTGTTTCCATGGAAACTGCTTGCTTTCTAAAAACTGTCTCAGAATACTTGATGAGGGCAGAAGGAGCTGAGAGAAAATCCATTTCCAGGCTTGAGGAGGGTCAGCGGCAGCCTGACACCCATCTCTCTCCAGGTCCTGCAGTGGGCGGCCTAGGCACCCAGGTGACATTGTAGCAGGCTTCTCTGCAGCCAGGGATGGAGGCTGTGCCCAAGATGGTGGTCACAGACGTCCTGTAATCTGATCTTGGAGCCATGAGCCACTACTTCAGCCATAGCCTGTTGGTCACGTGATCTGGTGGCTCTGGAGAATGTGGGAGGGAATGCCACAGAGTGTGAATGCCAGGAGGGCCATTGTCTACGAGATTGATCCAAGCATCACCCATGACCTTTTTCTAATCTCATTTTGCATAAAAGCCATGGTTTATGACAACTTTTTTTTCCACTTATTTTTTTACTATCACTTCAGCAGGAAATGCAAGTGTATTTACTAGTCTCTTATTTTCCTCTAATTATTAGTGAGTTTTTCTATTGGGCAAAAACAGAGTATGTACGTAACCAGATAGGAAAAAAAAATTATCAGGAGGAAATGACTTGCTGCATCTCCTTGTGAATGGGGGGGAAATACCGCTTTAATATCTCTTGGTTAATATTCATGCTTGTCTTGCAAAATAAATCAAATTTCTTCCAATGGTGGACAAGAAGCAACTTCAGAGTGAATCTAGTATGAAGCCTAAGCGTTCTGTGTCGTTGCCCTGACATGTTTAATCATGTCAGCCAGTCTGGCAGTGCAGCCAGGAAGTGGGGATATTGTCCTTGCTAAAGCCAAGCATCAAGTATGACCCACTCTAGCTCAGAAACATGGACCTGATTAATGGTTATAATCAAAGTAACTTCATTATGTAAGTACAATAACCCAGCCGAGAAGATATTTCAGTGTGGCTAAGAACTTATTAATTCCCGGCAGGAGGAACCGTTTTCTTTATAGGGATTAGAGCTGCCCAGTAGGCAGCCTCACTCACTAAAACTTTCATGAACAGTAAGTATTTGGGCAGGAGGCATATATGACCCTGTAGCAGTGATAATCAGGACCTGGGATTCCACAGGCCTTTCTTCAGACACCCCGTAGCTGGTGCCTCCAACATAATCTCAATAATTGTCATCAGAGCCGAGGGAGCTGTGGGTCTCTTTGTTCTCACAGATGAGGAAACGGGAGTGGAGCAGAGTGAGGCCCCAAACTAGGAAGCAGCAGCTTGGCCTTTGAGCAGCTGGAGGAAAATCAGACAAAGGACTTTCATCCATTTTCCTCACACAGATCTTTTTGCTTTTAAAACAATAGCGTTTTGTCCATCGAGAATCATAGGAAATTGTTCACCAGCCCCCAAGTGTCCATTGATAGAAAGTGTAGTCTAGGCTTCTGTTGAAATATTGTTTCTGTTTTTTAAAGAAGAAAATTCTGACATATACAGTATATAGATAAAACGTGAGGATGATACTATGCCCAGCAGAACAAGCTGGACACTAAGGACAAACACTGCAGGAATCCATCAGTGTGAGGTCTCTCCAGTAGTGGAATTCGCACAGATGGAAGTTCTAAGCATACAACATGTGTCAGTGTTAGCTCTTGTTGTGGTGAAGTTGTGACATGGAAATTTACTGGGAAAGATGCATAAGAAGAAGAAAAAGCTGGGCGTTGGTGGCACATGCCTTTCATCCTAACACTTGGGAGGCAGAGGCAGGTGGATCTCTGTGAATTCTAGGCCAGTCTGGTCTATAAAGGGAATTCCAGGGCAGCCAGAGTTGTCACACAGGGAAACCCTGTTTAAAAAAAGAAAAAAGAAAGGAGAGGGCAGGAAAAGGAACAGAGTCTGAGCTGGAGAAAGTCTGGGCTATTGTGGGGTGGAGTTGTATTGCCCGGGTTATACTCAGGATGTCATGCTGGACATCAAGCACCTTTACCTGTTGAATCATCTCCCAGACTCTTGTGGAGCTAGGTTGAGGCTGTTAAGCCTTTATGGTGTGGGACCTGGTAGAAGAAGGCCACTAGGACAGGCCTTTGAAGGTTCATCCATGTTGTCTACTTCTGTCTACGAACATGAGAACAACCTCTGCCACAAAGCTGCTGTCTGCCCCCCACACACACACACCATGATGGGCTGTGTACCCTCCCCCACTATGATAGGCTGTCTGCCCCTCCCCCACCATGATGGGCTGTCTGCCCCCCTCCCCCACTATGATGAGCTGTTCACCCTTTCCCAGTACAGTGGGCTGTCTACCCTCCGCCACTACAATGGGCTGTCTTCCCATAGTTTTCTTCTGCAGGATACTTTGGTCACTGATGAGACAAGTCGCTAATACACCCACTGAGCACATTTGATCCCACCCACCTTTCTGGAGTCAGTAAGGAATGGAGGCCCTCAGCAGTCAAGCACACCCACACCACTCAGCATGCAATGCTGCATGAGGTGAAACCAGGCTCTCTGGTCACTTCTTTGATGTGACATGTACAAAAGGGTCCTGAGATGGTCGATCCCAGGATAACTCTTCCACCCTGTGAACCAACCGTGCCGTGACTGCTTGGGACACAGCAAGGCTCCCTCTGTTGCCACTTCCAGCCTGTGTCTCGTCCCCGAGACCCTCACTGGCTCCTGCTCTCACTTAAGAGGCACTGAAATCGAATAGTAACAGCTACACACTTGACAAATGTTGGTTTCTGATGGAATAATAACAAAAATAAATCATAAAATCCATGTGTGACTGTGGATCCTGCAGTGAATCCATAGTTTTTTTGTTTGGTTTTTTGTTTTGTTTTGTTTTGTTTTTTTGACTGTCTGTTTGAAATTTTACCATGAAGAAATGAATTTGGAGATATAAAAAATAAGGTTGAATAAATAGCTTCAAAATATATTCATGCTTTAGAAATTGTTCAGCAGTTAAGAGCACTGGCTACTTTTCCAGAGAACCTAGGTTCAATTCCCAGCACCTATATAGCAGCTCACAACTGTCTGTGACTCCAGTTCCAGGGGATTCAGTGCCCTCTTCTGTTCTCTATAGGCATCTGGCATGCATGTAACATAGAGACATACATGCAGGCAAAGCATCCATGTGCATAGAATTTTAAATATGCTTATGACTCAGAACATCTCTGTAGACTCTCAGTGATCCCCTGCCTTATAAGTCCAACACCCCAAATGAATGGAGGGATTGTGACTTCTAAGGAGGAAGACTTCACACTTTCTAACATGGAAGATCCCAGATGACTCAGGTGGCTGGACACCCTGTGCCTGTGATGATCTGATGGTTCTGAATGGGACCCATTCGGGTCACACCCTTTTTGGCACTTGATTTAGAAACGTTGGTAGCCACTCCTTTCTACCTTCTTCTTTTCTTCTTTGCAAGGTGGAGGGAATGAGTGGGGTTAACCAAGATGTGAAGCTTGTCCATTCTGAGGTTGGTCTAGTCTGCCAGCGGGAGAGTTGAATCATTTGAAAATCATTAAATAGAGTGAGAAGTACTATCTCAAATACTATTTTCATAAGTGTCTTAATAATTAGCTGCTAATGGGAGGGGGTGAAGAACAGTTTCTAGCATTTACCCATTTCAGTGATACAAACACCCTCACCATTGTTCAGTGTCAAATTAAGGAGGTCACATCCCTGTCACTGTGCTGTGAGTCAAGCAGAGAGATGCCTGATGACTCTCTCTGGCCAGGGGCTGCAGCAACCCTGCATGGCTTAATCTTTAAGCTGCAAGAAAGTAGGTCAGAAGATGCTCCTAACACAACACAGGAATGCAGACTTGCTGAGAGTTAAGGAGCTGTGGGGTAGCACCATGGCTAATGAGCAGAGCTGAGGAACCAGTTTCTCCTGATGTAAAACAACACCTGCCTTAATGAGTAATTTTGGCAGAAAGCACGTAGCACATAGCTTTGGCCAAGGCCATCCTGGTCTGGATTTGCTCTGAGGCTAGCGGTTTTCTCTCAGCCTCTCCTTGGTACCCATTCCTGTTAAATGACCCCATCCATTTGTGATGCTTCAGGAATCGTGGCAGAGAGCGGAGCTGCACTGACATGCTGTCATCTCTCGGTGCCCAGGATTGTGACAAGTGAAAAGGTCGCCATGCCTTCAAACATCAGCATTGCAAAGGAGCCTTGGTAATGGCTCATTAAAACAAACGGATCTTTTTGACCATTCTAAGCACGATAGGGAAACACAGGCCAGCTCAGTGTTTCTGACTAAAGGCTGGCTTCATTACCAGAATTAAAAGCTCCATCTTGATGGGACTCTCACCCAAAAGAGAAATATGACTAAAAAATGAGGAGCATCTCTGTCAGAATAGTATCAATGAGTAAAACCCAAGCTGTGTGGTTTGCTGAAACATGTCTCCCACATAGTGTGCAATAAAACTTGTTACAGCCTAAGAAAGGCAAATGCACAGGTCTACAAGATGGCTCAGCAGGTCAGGGAATTTGCTGCCAAGCCCAGTGACCTGGGTTCCTGGGATCCACATGGTGGAAGAAGAGAGCCAACTCTTGCCAGTTGTCCTCTGACCTCCACATGTGTGCCACGATGTGATGTACACACACACACACACACACACACACACACACACACACACACA
>CABHPR010126867.1:42639-59130 GCA_902168415.1 Peromyscus melanophrys | reverse complement strand
TTTTTTTTTTTTTATAAAATGAGTGGCCCTAGCCACCAGGAAGCAAGAATCCTTTTTATGGTTGGCTGTAATCTCAGTTCACAGTCATTTGATCTATTCTTGTATTTCTAAAGCACAAAAACTCTTTTGTATGCAGAAAGTAATCAACACCTAAGAATTTTTTATTTTCTTCTATTACACTGTGCTGTACTTGCAAGTCCCCCATAACTAAGTAATGGACTTGGAAAATGTCCAATAAATTATGTTTAGTATCAGGTAAGGTTTATTAATGTAATGTAACTGATTCAACTTCATGAAGAATGTTCTCCTTTACTGAAAAATCATTAATAATTCTTATTGCTAGTAGAATATATCAACACTCCTTAGTTAGGCTTACCCTGAGTACACCCTATTTCTCTGACCTTACTTGCCACTGTCATTGATGCCCCTCTTCCTTCTAAATCTTTCCAAGTCTTCCCAATCAATTGATTTAGTTTTTTTGTGCTGGTATAACAAAATACACAAGACTGAGAAATATATAAATAACAGAATTTTATTTTCTCACAGGCCTGGAGGCTGGGAAGTTCATGATCAAGGTACCAGGATTTTGTTTCTAGTGGAGGTCTTCATATTTAACCCTTATATAGCAGAAAGTTGAAGAACAAGCTAGCTGATACTGTGTGGTACCATTATAAGACCCTCATTCCTACCAGCAAGAGAAGAGCCCCTAGCTCCACAGCTGGGCAGGCTAGTATGTTCTTATAATCTCATTTCTCAAGAAACTGAAGCAGGAGGATTTCAAGTACATGGAAAGACTGGAATTATATATATATATTTTGTACAGAGAGATACAGGGAGGGAGGATCAATGTGGAGGTTTGAATGAGAATGGTCCCCACAGGCTCATATGTTTGTATGTTTTGTTCCTAGTTGGTGGAACTGTTTGCAAAGGATTAGGAGGTGTAGCTTTGTCAGAGGAGGTATGTCACTTGGAGTGTCATTCCAGTTGGCTCTCTTTCTGTCTCATGGTTGTTATCTGAACATGTAAGCTCTCAGCTACTGTTCCAGCACCATGCCTGCCTGCTTGCTGCCATGCTCCCTGACATAATGGTCATGGACTCAGCCTCTGAAACTGTAAGCAAAACCCCCCAAAACTCTTCCTTCTATAAGTTGCCTTGGTCATAATATCTCTTTATAGCAATAAAAAAGTAGCCAAGGCACCCCCCATACACACACGAGAGAGAGAGAGAGAGAGAGAGAGAGAGAGAGAGAGACAGAGACAGAGACAGAGACAGAGACAGAGACAGAGAGAGACAGAGAGACTGAGACTGACTCAGGTTCCAACCATTATCTTAAAGGCCAACTTCTTAGTACTATCACATTGTTTACATCCTAATTTTGAAGGAAATTTATTCACTCTGTAGCATCTTCCAAAGTCCAATTAAATGCCCTTTTCTTCTGTTAAACATCCTAACATCTTGGTTCCCAAATGTATTAATTACTTGTCTCATTTGTATGACTGAGGGAGACCATCCCTCTCTTTTTCCACCCCAGGGTCCTCTTGAGCAGAAAGAAATGAGGAATATGTAGATAGAAATATAGAGGAGAGAGACAGATAGAAAACACAGGATAGCCTCAGGAGGGACTGGGTCAAAACCCACCAGCCCCTTCTGTCTCTACTAAAGGCTTTTAAAGGAATGCCAAGGGATGGAACAACAGACCTCCCCCCAGCACAGCCAAGTACAGACTATCCCAGACACCTGGTGACCATGCACATGGTCAAGCCATCCCCTAATGCAGTCCTGCTGTGTAAAGCAAGCTCTGATCTCACTAGAAAACCTTCGTGGACTCCCACATATGACAAAATATCTGGCAAAATCAATTTAAGGAAGGAAGGGTTTGCTTTGGCTTACAGTTTCAGGTCACACTCAGGGAAGGTATGATGTCATGGTCATAAAGACACTGCTCACATTGCATCCATACTCAGGGAGCAGAGAGTGATAAATGCTGGTACTTGGCTCACTTTCTCCTTTTTATTCAGTCTGACAATTAACGTAATCTTTAAAAATGCCTCCCAGACATTCCCAGAGATTTGTCTCTAGGGTGATTTCTAGACCCTCTCAAACTGGCAATCAGTATAAACCACCAAACTAAGTAAAAAGTTATCTATTGGATTGGAATGCCTCGAAGCTGACCCAGAAAATATTTGTGTATACGCCATTTCTTAAGGAAGTTCACTCAAGGGAAGATGGTGAGGGACTTGGGGAAGTAGGACAAGTCAGAGTGTCATTTCAAGTGATGCTTCAGAGAGTACTTCAAACTGACCCTAAAGGAGAACTGAGGAGTAAGTTATTTCTCAACTATTCTTGTGCCTTGAACAATAGACCTTCATACTTTTAGAACCTGGAGTTGTTGGCTGATCATGTTTGAGAAGGATCCTGGGCATTATCTGCTTTCCTTCCATGAAGGCCAAATGGTGTTAGGTGCCTTAGGGGCATCTTCTGAACAAAGACAATATACAAACTATTATATACAAAAGCACACTGAAAGCAGGTATGGCGGTTTATACCCATAAACTCAATATTTGGGAAGCTAAGGCAGTAAGATTGTAAGGTAGAGGTTGAGTTTTCTATATAGAAAGTTCCAGGCCAGCCTGGCTTACATAATGAGACCCCTGTCTCAAACAAGCAAGCAAGCAAACAAACATTTTTTGCCAAGGGAGATAACACAAAATTGGTAAGTGGAATCTTAATTCCAGGTTTCTCATTTCCTTTTGTGTGTGATGGCCATGAGTCATATACCACCTTATGTTTTTCAAATGTCATTGGATGGAAAGAGTTCTGGTAATAAACACTGGCTTGTTACTTACTCATCTGGAGAAACATGGTCATATGGCTAAACTTCACTTGGTCTCAGTTTGTGCTTCTTTAAACGAACAGAGTTCTAACAGGTTATTGTTCTTCAAATTAAAGAGGTTTCATGGGGAGTTAGTACATAACAGCTCTACTTTACCAGCCTCTGCTAACCTTTTGCTCTTCTACCATGTAGTTTTAGATTCAACTATGTAACACAAAGAAATGAATTATGGGCTTCTATATTTAGTATGGCTAAATATCATTGACAACTGATAACTGAACGGGTTAGGTGGGACTCCTTAACTTTAACACTAATGGCATTTTGGACTGGATTATTCTTTGTCATGGTGGCCATACTGTACACTGACTGTACCATGCTTAACAGCATCCTTAGCCTCTATGTATGTACTACATCTTCAAAGCATTCCCAAGTTTTAAAAACAGAAAATAACTGCAAATATTGGAAAATGTGTCCCTTAAGGAGCAAAATTATTCCTGATTGAGAATAATTGGATCTTAGAAATGCTCAGAACCTTGTCAGAGTTTGATTACAACCTTGGAAGCCATGTGGGTCTATAAACAGAGATACTCTACTAACGCTGAAAATATAACTTCCTTTCCCTCTTTAAATAATATGGTTTTTCCTGCATTGTGGGAGTTTTTTCCTTTTACTTTTTGAGAAGGGGTGTTTTTTTGTTTTTGTTTTGGACATTGTAAAAAATGGAGGGAGGAACCTCACATATTTCACATGGAAGAATTTTAGGAAAAGCATACTGTGAGCAAGAGGTGGGTCTTGGAGACCTAGAGAATGCACATGTTTCTTATCTGAATCTTGAAAGAAGCTGGAGTTTGAATTGGGATTGCTTTATCCAATCTATCATCTTGGAAGCAGCTGTTGAAACACTATTATATTGGATAATAATCAATTGTTTCCTACATAGCATTTTGTTGGAAATTAGAAGAATACAATGAATGTTATTGACTGAGACAAGATGTGCCAACCTCCTTTCTATAAGGAAAGATTGGCAGTACTTTGTGGCTGTGATTCTAATGAGGCATATTTGGGACTGAATATTTCCATCTACAATGCTGTCCAATAATCTTACCTCTACATGACCTATCAGTTCCAATTTCAATTTGTTTCAGTCATCCTTGTCAAAGAGAAAGTCAAAGTAATTGAAATCATTAAATTACTATAATTGCAACTTAATACTAATCCAGTAATTATCCTCTGAATTCAGTTTTCAGCACTGAGTATTTATGTCTCTATTAGAAGCAGACAGAATTGAAAAAATAATATTGAACAAAGCAAATGGTGTCTCAGGAATTTGAACTGATAAACAGATGTTACTTTCTCATACTAGAAAAATATATTGGCAATTTTCAAATTCTCCTCACATGATGATAGCTAACTGCAAACTGAAAGACAACTTTCTACAGGGACCTTAGTGTGTGGATCCCTGTAAAAAGTGAGTTTGTTATGTGACCAATAGACTTTCATTTAAGAGAGGCCTTTGACTCTTTGGGAGTTGAGTTTGTAAACCTTTAAGTATTTCAGCATTATAATGATTATAATGATGGATTTTATATTTGTAAATATGCTTTCAGACCTAGGAATGAATGTTCAGGTTACAGAAACAGGACATTCTTCCACGGAGGGGAGAAAGCAGATGGGTTGGTGCTGTGCCAGTTATGTATCACATACTTGCCTTCAGCCTACCTCAGACATCTAGTAGTCTTCTTCTGTTGATTCCTTTTGCTACCTCCTCTGCCACCTCCCTGCTATCTCTGCTATCTCTGATATATATCTGCATATATCTCTGATATATGCTATCTCTGATATATCCCTGATATCTCTGCTATCTCCCTAGCTTCACCTCCCTGTTGCCCACACAGCCCAAAATGACTTGGTTATGAGACAACTCTTTACTTCTTTCGTGAGTACCCTTTTGTGTGGATTCTCACACAGTTCAGAGTGGAACAGGTAACAGATCATTACCCTTCTCTCTTGCTGACATGGTTCAGCCAGTACAGCTTAAGCATAATGTTCTCTTGTTAATTCCTACTTTAGTTTAGTTAAGTGATTGTACAACATTATGTAGCTGAACGTTTTCCTGTGCCCACCCGGCTCCCACAGCCTTGTGGTCCTGCAGCTGCTCAGACCCAAATGAATACATAGAGGCTTATATTAATTATGAACTATATGGCCTATTGGCTTGGGCTTCTTGCTAGAGCTTACATCTCAAATTAACCCATTTCTATAAATCTATACTTTGCCACGTGGCTCGTGGCTTACTGATATCTTTACATCTTGCTTCTCATGGTGGCAGCTGGCAGCATCTCCCCTGTTCTGCCTTTCTCCTTCCTCCTTTCTAGTTAGAATGTCCCACATAACCCTATTCTGCCTTACCCTTGGCCAAACAGCTTTATTTATCAACCAATCAGAGCAACATATTTTCACAGCATAAAAAAAGACATTCCCCATCTGTGGGGGTATTGTGTTCCCCAAACTATTGTGTATGCTAATAAACTTATCTGGGGTCAGAGAACAGGACAGCCACAATATGAAACAGAGGTTAGGCAGTGGTATCATACGCCTTTAATCCTAGCATTCCAGAGACAGAAATCCCTCTGGATCTCTGTGAGTTCAAGGCCACATGGGAAACAGCCAGGCGTGGTGACCCACGCCTTTAATCCCAGAAAGCATGCCTTCAATCCCAGGGAGTGGTGGTAGAAAGCAGAAAGGTATATAAGGCGTGAGGACCAGAAACTAGAGGCATTTGCCCTGGAGAGGCATTTGGCCTGGAGAAGCATTTGGCCTGGTTAAGCTTTCAGGCTTCTAGCAGCAGTTCAGCTGAAACCCATTCTGGATGAGGGCTCGGGGCATCCAGTCTGAGGAAACAAGACCAGCTGAGGATTCAGCGAGGTGAGATAGCTGTGGCTTATTCTGTCTCTCTGACCTTCCAGTGTTCACCCCAATACCTGGCTCAAGTTTGATTTTATTAATAAGAACTTTTAAGAATCATGCTACACCCATCACTTCCCCTTTTCTTTCTAAACAAAAGGAATGTTTTAACTTTAACCTAGTAAAATTACATATATCAAGCAAGAATTATAGTTACAATATCTAGTCTATTTGTATTTTGTAAAATAAAAGAAAATATTTAATCTATCCTATATTTGTGAATCTAAAGTTTCATATCTAATTATCTTTTATCATAACCAATGAAAATTATATCTATCTAGTCTTCAACTACATTAAAGACACCAGAAGGATATAACATTACCTAAGTAAACAGGAAATGCATTGTAAGCAACTTTTAAAATTCTGGAAATGACAGAGACAGTTGTCTGCCTGGATAGTCATCCAAAGTTCTTCTGTAATGTTGGGGCATCCATCTTCAGCCAATAGGCCTAGTCTTTTAGATGCTTCTTCCTGTGTCCTGTAGAATATTTGGCAGTTTCCTCTGTGAAGCAAGAACCCAAAGGACCGTCTCACCTTGCAAAGTTCAGTGGTCACCTTCCTATGGGTCCTGCATGTCCAGTTTATACAACATTTTGTCAAGAAGTCCAGGCAAGAACAGTTTCTTGCCCAAATGGCTAACTTTTGCCATGTAGAAGATAAACTTCATATAGAGTGCCTTTGGTACCCATCATCTTCCTTGAAGTATTTGATGTTGGATCATCTGAGCCATGGTATCATCAGAGGCCTTTCAGGGAGTCTTGACTGGTCAAACCATATTACCTTGGAAGCAATCCACAGGTTCTCATCTTCTGTGGAAACAAAAGCAGAACCTCTTTTCCAAAGCAACACATTCTTAGACATAGATTTTGAAATCGAGATACCTTTAAAATGTACATATTGATTTAACTCAGCAGCTTTTACACTCAAATGTCTCTCTGTAGCTAAAAATCCCAAAGATAATATAATTCAGACTCTCTGCGTGATTTCCATCTTTACATGGCTTATTTTTATACTACTTTTACTGTCTCTTTACAGACTTTATTTTTTAAAACTTTCCATTTCTTTATATAACTGTCTATGTTCATTTTCTTCTCTCTTTCAAGCTTACATACATTTTTACATACACTGTAAACCATTTAGAGTCTTATTCCATCTGAATCTGCCTTATTGTGAATCTATTGCTTTAAATTGCAGTGGCTAGTACTGAAGCAGCAGCCTTGGCTGCTGACTCCATCCATCTCAGCTTTTCAACATGGTGGAGATAATACACTGTCAGCTCTGGGAGCCATGCTGTCCATTGACTCTGGGAGGCAGTGGGTCTATAATTCTACCAAAGCATCATATAGCCCAGAAACCTTTTTTTTGTCTGTACTAGCAAAGGCTAAATCCACCACTTAGTGTAATGTGAGGCTTGGAGATGCCTCTGTATACTGCAGCAGAAAGCCCCCATGCTGCAGGTCAAGCTTGCATGCTGTGAACCTGCCATAGAGTATCTCAAGCCTGCAGGCTGAGGCTGGCCTGAGAGAGATAACTAGGAAGCTGCTTTTTGCTTCATTTTAGAATCTTTTTTTAAAAAGCTTTCTCAGGTTTTAGATGGAAACTCTTGCCCCATGTTTTGACACCAATTGTAGCTGAAGTTTTTCTGGTTCTGTAGTTGGATATTTTCCTGTGTCCTGCATGGTCCACAACCACTCAGACCCAAGTAAACACACACAGGATTATATTAATTAAAACTGCTGAGCCATTAGCTCACACTTTCTACTGACTAGCTCTTACACTTAAACTCAACTCATTTCTGTTAATCTATATGTTGCCACATGTTCTGTGGCTTTACCTGTGTACCATTACATGCTGCTCCCTAGCAGCTGGCAGCATCTCCTCAGCTCTCTTTTCTTCTCCCCTATCTCTCCAGTTAGAATGTCCCACCTAACCTTATTCTGCCTTACCATTGGCCAAACAGCTTTATTTATCAACCAATCAGAGCAATACATATTCACAGCATACAGATTGACATCACTCACCAACTATTTTGCTGCTAAAAATATCCTTCAAAGAAAACTATTGAAGTAGCTCCCATAAATATAGAAGAGCAGACTTATTGCTGTGGAAGAGGTGGGAGGTGGTGTTCCAGGGCCATGAGACCCTTCTGGGCTCAGGTACTCCATAGGGTTGAATGTTCCATGTAATACTACAGGAATTCACCTTTATTTAAAGTTTCCTTTCTGGAATTTCAGTTATTTACTGCTAACCAGAGTCTAAAATAACTAAACGGAAAATCTCAGAAACAGTTTATGTTTTAAATCCCATACCATTCTGAGTAATGTGAAGAAAGTCTAGCACTTTTCCATGAAAGACATGTGTCATTCCTTTGTGCAGCATATCCATACTCTACAATCTGCTTGCCCATTAGTCATGGCTATTACATCAACTGCCATGGAATATCAGTGTTCATGTTCAGGTAACATTTATTTTACTTAATTATATCCTAGAAGCACAAGTGTAATGATAATAGCAATCCTAATATGTCAAAGAGAAGTTACAAAGGTCTTCATTTAAATGAAAGGGTAAGAAAGTTTCAGATTTAATAAGGAAAGGAAAAAAACATATGTTGATGTTGCTGAGATCTAGAGTATAATATATTTGAAGAGCCTGCCCCACACCACCCAGCTTGCTTCTCCTGAATCCATCATTCTAATAGGAAGCACTGCCAGTATGTCTGATAAACTGCCCTACAAAGTCAGAGAGACCATTCTGCTTGCCTGGGAGTGAAAGGTCCTGGACATTGCCAAGAATGTCATGCCAGATTAGATGTGCATAAGTGAGACATACTCAACCTCCAAGTCACTGCTGCATTATTAGCGACCTGCAGATGATTGTAGAAAGTGTTGTCATCACTGAGACACTGGTGTCCCTGATTTCTGAGTTGTGGTGGTCCAGATGCAACATCTTCTCTACTCAGGATCATGATAGCAAAGGCTGACATTCCAGTGTATGACTAAAAAGGTGAAGCAGGTAAAGAGAACCTGTGGTACATTGAGCAGATACTACATTTTAAAGGACAGACTCTCCAACATGATTCTGGATGATGGTGGTGACCTTACCAACCTCAGTCACATCAAGTACCCACAGCTTCTGTTAGGCATCCAAGGCATCTCTAAGAAGACAAGAATCAGGGTCACAGCCTCTACAAGATGATGGCCAAAATTGTCTGCCATCAATGTCAATGATTTTGTTACCAAGAGCAAGTTTTCCAACCTCTGTGGATGCCTGGAGTCCCTCATAGATGGCATTAAGCAGGCCACAGATTTTTGATAAAAGGAAAGATGGTGGTGGTATCAGGGTATTGCAATGTGGGCAAGGTCTGTGTACAGGTCCTGAAAGGCTTTGAGACTCAAGTCATCATTAATGAGATTGATCCTATCAATGTACTACAGGAGGGCTTCAATGGAAGACAATGATGTGACCACCATGAATGAAGTTTGTAAGGAGGAAAACATCTTTGTCCCCACCCTAGGCTGTCTTGATATCATCCTAGGCCAGGACTTTGTGGGTTTTGTTTTTGTTTTTGAGGCAAGGCCTCACTCTGTAACCCCAGCTGTCCTGGAACTCACTGTGGACAGTGCTTTGGACAGATGAAGGATGATGTCATTATGTGAAATATTGGATACTTGGATTTGGAAATTGATATGAAGTGTCTCAACAAGGATACTGTTGAACATTTGTTGAATAATGTTGAAGGTGAACATCAAGCCACAGATGATCCACTGATGCCTAAAGAATAAACACTAGATCATCCACCTGACTGAGGGCTGGATGGTCAACCTGGTTTGTGCCATGGGCCACACTAAGTTATGGCACAGATTGAGAGCTGTGGAACCATTCATACAAATAACTTGTTGGGGCTCACTTCCTGCCTAGGAAGCTCAATGAGGCAGTGGCTAAAGCTTGCCTAGGTAGGATGAATATGAAGCTAACCAAGTGGACTGAGAAGCAAGCCCAGTACTTCAGTATGTCTGTAATGGCCTCTTCAAGCCTGATCACTACTGCCTACTGAGATCCAGAACTAACCTTCACCTTCTAGCTTCCATTCTATACCAGGCTCTACCTTACTTCTCCAAGAGTAAATAGCACCAACTTTGCTGAGACTGGTCACTTAGTCGCTGGCCTCTGTGATAGCTTGCATAATGTTCCAAGTGTGGCAAGAGGAACTGAAAGGCCCCAGTCAAGGTGGAGGTACAAGGGAGTCAGCCACAGTGACTATGGGCTTAGGGGCCTTGGAGATCTATAGAGTGTCAGTGGTTAATGATGTTCACAGGCCCCTGCACCAGTCTATTCAGACCATTACTTGGTCTTTAGACCAAAGAGTTGATTTACAGATTCACTGGTTCCTCATCTTATGACCTGAGAAAGAGCTCTGTCAAAGGGAAAAGAGCTATTGGAGTTTGAATGTTTCAGAGAGCTTGATTACTTTGTGCTGAGTCTACTCTTAATTTTCAGAATACTGGGATTGATACTTTTAGTCCCTATTACACAGAGGTTAAAATAACCAAGAAAGGGCAAGAGAAGTGACAGCCAGAGCTTGGAAGAAGTGAGCTAAACAGAAATAGGCAAAGATCTGCTACTATTTTGTAATCTGACAGTTCCTATCACCTCTAGGTCACAAAGAGAATACTTTGTTTGCTTGTTTATTTATTTAATTTACAGTGTTTAGAATGATAAATGAGTATAGGAAGGTACATAAATAAAATGTGTGCTTCCAAAACCAGATATTGTTAAGAAATAGATCACATTCAAATAAATTTTATTAAGATTTATTGCTATACTTGTTCTATTTACTATTAATTTTGTTATTAACTTTTTACTATATCTAATTTATATTTTACACTTTATCATACATACATACATATGTATAAGAAAAACCAGTGTAGGTAGAATTTTTGTATTACCTGCAGTTCTAAACACCCATTAGGAATTTTAGAAGGAAGACAATTGTATTTGAAAATTACTGACTTAGTACATTTTCCTTGTTTCACAAATGAGGAAGAGAGGTTCAGACACAGCTTTCTAGTCTCATTGTTCATTTCTGATAATGCCAAGGTTTCAGTTGGCCCAGTGCTTTTCCCCCACAGCCATCCTAACTACCCTGGTCAGGTTTTTAGCAGGCAGGGTTTTTACAACCTGAAGCAGGTAAGCATTTTCCCTGTGATCAGTGACCCAAATCAGTCCGAATTACTTGCTTTATCATTGCTGATGAACCAAAGAGCACTTTGAAAAAAAAACTACATTCCAGTTGAAGTATAGCCTCTTAGTTGAAGCCTCCTTATTTCTATCATTTCTCAAATTCCAGGACTCCCGTTCACTTTAAAACCTCACATCAGTGATTTTGAAGAACTATCAAGACATATATAATGTGCCAATAAACAAATCTTTTCTAGTATTTTCTTTCCTTTTTTGAGATTAGGTCTCACTGTATGGATTACAGTGGTCTGAAATTTACTATGTTGCCCGGGCAAGCCTTGAATACTAGGTCCTAAACCCCTTGCAAGTAATAGGGATTGTAGGCATATACTGCCACACCACACTCAAATATCCAGCTTCATTCATGTTCTGATGCTCATTAGTCCTGCAGGGTTCAGGCTCTGACTTCTCTCAGTGATGTTGTGGATGTTGAAGACATATCCACTACAATTCTTGTTCTTATTTGGAAACATGGTATAAAGTGGAGAATCTCTCTTTTGTTCTCTTCATAATATATGATTATGCTCTAATGCCTTGTGGAGTTTCTATGATTATGACCAGGGAATTTTTTTATAGGTTATGGGTCTTTATCCAGTAGTGGGTGCTGGACAGGACTGACACCATACAGTTGTCAAATTAATCCAACTTTCCAATTGTTTTAACTGGGGACTAGATCAAGCTTGGAGTACAGAATTTTGTTCTGTTTCATTTTATTATGCCTCAATAGACTATGTAATTGTGCAAACAAAATTGAGTTTTGGCCGGGCTGTTCACCAGAGCCCACAGACCTAAACAGACAGGTTTTCCTCATTGGTGACTCAGAGTAAGCTCAAAGTGAGACTCTACTATGAAATGAAAAGTAATTTTCTGAGCTTGGGGTTTTGCTACAACTTGGAGCCTTGCAGTAATATATTGTGTCTTACAAAATATTGTGTACCCTAATAAAGCTCTTCTGAGGATCAGAGGAAAAAGCCAGCCACTATATTAAACATAGAAGTCACACAATGGTAGCACATGCCTTTAATCCTATCACTCGGGAAGCAAAGATCCATTCGGATCTCTGTGAGTTCAAGGTCACACTGGGAACAGAGCCAGGCATAGTGGTACATGCCTTTAATCCCAGCATTAACCATAGAGGTCTGGAGGTTTGTACAGACAGACAGGAAGTGTTATAGCTGGGCAGAGAGAGGAAGTGAGTTGGCAGAACAGAAAAGCACATAGGCATTGGTATACAGGAAGTAGGTCTCTTTGGAGACTGAGGTGTCTGTGAGGTAAGGTTGGCTGTGGCTTGTCCTATTCCTCTGCTCTCTCAGTTTTAACTCCAATATCTGGCTCTGGGTTTTTATTAATAAGACCATTTAGTAATTTGTCTTACAGAGATTTTTCTTTCCTATCAAGCAGTCTCTTTTCTATTTCCCTTCACAAATAATATAAAATATCTTGGGGTAACTATGACCAAGCAAGTGAAAGACCTATATGATAAGAACTTCAAGTCTTTGAAGAAACAAATTGGAGAAGATATTGGAAGATGGAAAGATTGCCCATGCTCATGGATTTGGTAGGATTAACATAGTAAAAACGTCCATCTTATCAAAAGCAATCTACAGAGTCAAGGTAATCCCCATCAAAATCCCAACACAATTCTTTACAGACATGGAATACTCAACTTCATATGAAAAAAAAGAAGTGTTAAAAAATATCCTGTACAATAAAGGAACTTCTGAAGGTATCACCATTCCTGATTTCAAACTGTACTACATAGTTTTAGTAATAAGAACTGCATGGTATTGGCATAAAAATAGACAGATTGAATCAAATTGGGGACCCAGAGGTAAATCCACATACCTATAGACATTTAATTTTTGATAAAGAAGCCAGAAATATACAATGGAAAATGAGAGCATCTTCAACAAATGGTGCTGGCATAACTGGATGTCAGCATGCAGAAGATTGCAAATAGATCCATATCTGTCACCATGCACACTCAAGTCCAAGTGGATCAAAGACCTCAACATACATCCAGTTACACTGAATCTGGTAGAAGAGAAAGTGGGAAGTAGCCTCAAACACATTGGCATAGAAGAAAACTTCCTGAATAGAACACTAGTAGCACAGACACTGAGATTGATAATTAATAAAAGGGACCTCATGAAACTGAAAAGGTTCTGTAAGGCATAGGACACTGTCAATAAGACAAAATGGCAGACTACAGAATGGGAAAAGATCTTCACCAATCTCACATCTGACAGTAGGCTGATTTCCAAAATATATAAAGAAGACAAGAAACTAGACATCAAAATACCAAAGAATCCAATTAAAAATGAGGTACAGAGCTAAACAGAGAATTCTCAATAGAAGAATCTCAAATGGCCAAAAGACATTTAGGCTGTTTAGAACCTGGGCCTTATACAGGGACACTTGGCTCAGCCTGGGAGGAGGGGACTGGACCTGCCTGGACTGAATCTACCAAGTTGAACTCAATCCTCAGGGGAGTCTTTGCCATGGAGGAGATGGGAATGGGGGGTGGCGGGGGGGTGGGCGGGAGGGGGGAGAACAAGGGAATCCGTGGCTGATATATAAAATTAAATTAAATTATAAAATAAAATTAACAAAAGAAAAAGAATCATTCAACATCATTAGCCATCGGGGAAATGCAAACCAAAACAACTTTGAGATTCTTACACCTGTCAGAATAGCTAAAATCAAAACACTAACGGCAACTTGTACTGGAGATGATGTGGAGTAAGGGGAACACTCCTCCATTGCTGGTGGGAGTGCAAACTTGTACAACCACTTGATAAAGCAATATGGCTTTTACAGAAAATTGGGAATCTATCTACCTCAAGACCTAGCTATGCCAATCTTGGGTATATACCCAAAGGATGCTCAATCACACCACAAGGACACGTGCTCAACTATATTCATAGCAGCATTATTCATAATAGCCAGAACCTGGAAACAACCTAGATGACCCTCAACTGAAGAATGGGTAAAGAAAATGTGGTACATATACACAATGGAGTACTACTCATCAGTAAAAGACAATGACATCATGAAATTTGCAGGCAAATGAATAAAACTAGAAAACATCATTCTGAGTGAGGTAACTCAGACTCAGAAAGACAAACACAGTATGTACTCAATCATAAGTGGATATTAGCTGTAAAGTAAAAGATAACCATGCTATAATCTGCAGCCCCAGAGAAGTTAGGTAACAAAGAGGGCCCACAAAAGGAAGGAATTTTTGGCTTCTCTTTAGCATATCCAAGCTCTAAGCATCTGTACTATGCTTTGGGGCCATTATCAAGTAAAAGAGTTAGTTGAACACAGCACTGTGACACTTGAATAGTTAATGTCAGAGCCAAGGCTCCTGAGGGACTAATATGTGGATATGTTAGATAAGGGAATGAATAATGTACATTCTGGAATGGAGTTAGACAGTGCTAGATGTCATCACACTACTGAGAATGACATGCAACTTAAACATTATGAGTTGTTTATTTTTGGACTTTCCATTTAAATTTTTTGACCCATGGTTGGGCCATGTTTAGCTGAAAGTGTGATAAGAGAAAGCATATAGCAGAGGGCACTGCCATATACAAAAGTAGGGAAACAACTGAGAAGTAACATGATTGACTCTCCCAAAGTGAAAGAGAAAAATGTTATCAAAACGAAGGGACTGGGTTAGGTGAATGAAATAAGAGAATGGAAATAGAGAGAAGAGCCTAAAGCAGAATGTTCTTATTTACAAACAAAATGGAGAGATAACGAGAGATTTCTGAATATTACGTTTAAGAGTGTGAAAAATATGTTAGAACATTTGTACTTTTCTTTCCATAAATCATGGGAAAGTTGTTTCTCCTCCCAGAGAATAAAGACATTGTCTATATTTTCTCTCTAGATTTTTTATTTTTCTATTTTTATATTTTGAGAGAAGGTCTTACTGTAGTCCAGGCTGGCCTGGAACTCATGATAATGGTCCAGGTTGGCCTCAAACTTGTGGAAGTTCTTTTGCTTCAGCCTCCCAAGTAATGATACTATAGGCCTGAGTCTCCATGCCCGGTTCTGTCTTCTATGACATTTAAGAATTCAGAGTTTTAAATCATTGATCCATTTGGAGTTAATTTCAATGCACACTATGAAGTATAGAGCCAATTTCACTTTTTCACCTGGTTGTCCCTATTCTATTTAAAACAGGCTCAACCTCACCCAACAGGCTTCAGTTGCTGGTTGGTGGTTCTGTCAAACGATAAATCACCATGCGTGCTTTTATACCATATCTTGGGACTATTCAATTACATTTGTACTTCTGATTATGGACCAGTTCTATATTTCTAAATTATTGTGCCATTATAAATATGTTTCAATAATAGTCGCACTTGTCGTTCTTGGTTGCTTTTGTTATTTTTCAGGCTTTGCTGAGTTATTCTTATCTATTTTCTAATTTAACTCTACAGTCAGCTTGCCTAGTTCCAGACAAAATATATTGGCATTTATTGCGATCTTATTAAATTTATAGAACATAATTTAAATTTTAATGGCTACTTATTATTATCACATACTGGTATTCCCTAAGATATCGAATATTACTCTATTTTTGGACAGTTAGTTTATAGACACATTACTTTTTATTCAAATTTTTATTTGCTGTCCCTTTTAAAAGTAATTGCTCCTTTCTCACTCTATAATAGTATGAGTTAGGAGTTACCAGGGGGCATGAAAAACAACCTTACAGTATCCTGGGAACTGGTTCAACAGATGGCTCTTACTCGAGCCAGTCAGCTTCCTCACTTGGGATCTCTGAATTGGTAGCATCATATTGAGTATAAAGTTATGACATTGTGAGGTTAAAGTCATAAGAATGGTTTTACTTGCTGGGGAACACAGAAGAAAAAAGAGAAAGCAGATATCTACAGAGTACTCTAGAGATATGTTTTAAGGTACCTCTACTAGAATCCCACTCTTGCTGGTTATGGCAGTGAAGAAACCCAATGTGTCAAAATCGACTCCAATCGAAGGAATACTGAGCACTCATCCTTTTATTTCCCTCCTTCCTGGCCTTTGCCCAAATGTAAGAATCACATTGGGCAGTTCAAATGATCTAAAGTGTGATTGTGTCCTGTTTTTTCTTTTCATAATTTTTTACTGATTATTTTGGAATTTCACATCATGAATCCTGATTACACTCACTTCCCAGTCCTCCCAGGTCCATCCTCCACCCTTGTGGCCTACCTGGAAGAAGAGAAGGATGAGGAGGAGGAGGAAGAGGAGGAGGAGGAGGAGGTGGAGGTGGAGGAGGAGGAGGAGGAGGAGAAGAAGAGGAAGAAGAAGAAGAGGAAGAGGAAGAGGAAGAGGAAGAGGAAGAGGAAGAGGAAGAGGAAGAGGAAGAGGAAGAGGAAGAAGAAGAAGAAGAAGAAGAAGAAGAAGAAGAAGAAGAAGAAGAAGAAGAAGAAGA
>CABHPR010126867.1:0-38182 GCA_902168415.1 Peromyscus melanophrys | reverse complement strand
GTGTGTTGCTCTGATTGGTTGATAAATAAAATGCTGATTGGCCAGTAGCCAGGCAGGAAGTATAGGCAGGATAAGCAGACAAGGAGAATTCTGGGAAGAGGAAGGCTGAGTCAGGAGTCACCAGCCAGACACGGAGGAAGCAAGATGTCAAGGCAGAACTGAGAAAAGGTACCAAGCCATGTGACTAAACATAATTAAGAATTATGGGTTAATTTAAGTGTAAGAGCTAGTCAGTAATAAGCCTGACCTAACGGCCAAGCAGTTATAAATAATATTAAGCCTCTGTGTGTTTAATTGGGTTTGAGCAGCTGTGGGACTAGGCAGGACACTGTAAAACTTCCAACTACATCTTTACACCCTGGTGTGAGGATGGAAGAAAGCTGGCAGGCTGACCAATCCTGCAACTACTCAGGCCCAGAACCAGGGTTATAAGTTGGCCCACTTCAATATCCACCCCATCTGTGATCTGCTAGTGCACATGAAGGGGCCAATCCTTCAGACCCAAAGCTGCAGGATCTCCAAAACACAGGGAAACAGCAGGAGTCCCAGTGAAAGTCCAACATCCAGAGGCCTCAAACCAGACCAATGACTCTTTGCAATGAACACTTGCAAGTAAAGATATATGGATAAACATATCTGTGTGACTCACTGTGTCACACTACAGCTTCCATGATGAGATTTTTTCCTTTAATTTTCTTTTTTCTCTTAAATTTTATTTGGGGGGAAGTTGCAAGAGCAGAGGGTGAGTATGAAGGAACAGGGAAATGAATGAGATCGAGCTGCATGATGTATAAGACAGGAAGAATAAATAAAGTTAAAAATAAAGAAAACTAGCACCGGGCGTTGGTGGTGTACACCTTTAATCCCAGCACTCGGGAGGCAGAGGCAGGCGGATCTCTGTGAGTTCGAGGCTAGCCTGGTCTACAAAGTGAGTTCTAGGAAAGGTGCAAAGCTACACAGAGAAACCTGTCTCGAAAAACCAAAAAAAAAAAAAAAAGAAAGAAAAAAAAATAAAGAAAACTGAGTCCTTCCCCATCCACACCCCACAAGAAGCCATAAATTGTGGAGAGCTACACTTCAGCATCCTTACCACGATTTTTAAGAGTTCTCTTCAATGGCTTTCTGTCTAGGCTGTTACTTTATTGAGGGGTGGGGGTAGGGGTTATCATATAGGCCTTCTATCTCCCCCTTTCTCAACTATGAGTCTGCAGTCATCAATACCATAACAAAGGTAGCTTTCTTGTCCTTTATTGTCAGCAGGAGCATGGATCATGGTCTTCCACATAGTCTCTGGCATCAGAATGTGCCACAGACTTGTATGGCAGTACAAACCACAGATTTCAACATGGCTTCAGGTGGCAGCACAGGGTACTCATATCAACACGGCCTCAGGCAACAGCACAGAGCACAGACATCTACATGGTTTTCAGTGGTAACATGGTCACAGACATGAACACAAACCCCAGCTACAGTAGGATCACAAACCCAGATATCACTCTCAGAGGCAGCATGGACCACAGACATCAACATGGCCCCTGGTAGCAGCACAGCCCACAGTGTCTGTCCCTTTAATTTTCCTTCCTTTTAAAATTTTATGTCTCTTTTGTTACAGGGAGTGAACCCAGAGGCATGCACATGCTGAGCAAGTGGTCTATTGCTGATCTACACTCCACCCCACCCCCCCAGTCATGGTTCTTTTCATCTGTCTCTGCTCACTCTCTTCTCTTCTCTCTCCATTTTCCTCTTCTAACATCCCACATACCAGCCAGACTGTTCTTTTATTACACCTTCCCTTTGCTTGCCTGTGACACCTCTCTTGAAATTGCCAGATATGCCCATTTTCTGATGGAAATCTGTTTCTTTTTCTGACGGAAACAGCATTGGCACTCCTACAAGGTATGTTCAGAACCCTCACAGACCCTTGCCATTACTTACTTGAAATGCTTCTTCAGTCTTTCTTCCAAGGTTCATTTTTTGTGAAAGGCATTTATACCTCCTAAAACCAGTTCTGTACTCACCATTATAGTTTTATCTATCATTCTATCAGTGTTTTTCACAAACTTTTTTACTCTTTTTACAAATTACTATATGTTCTACTAGAGGAAAGATAAATGAAAGTAAATTAATGAAAACACATGTTCACATAGTTTTACACATTGTCTAGCCTACAGTGTTGTGCCAACTGTTATTCAAATGTTTGCTTTAAGAAAATTACCCATTGTTAGTATTTTATTGAGCTTTGCTTATTAAGTTTAAAAAGTTAAGACATTCATACTCTCATATCAAGGCTTGGCAAGACAATGCAGTAGGAGGAAAAGGGTCCCAAAAGCAGGCAAAGAGTCAGAGACAGCCATGGGTCTCTGTTAGGAGTGAACAAGAACACCAAGCTACACAACCATAACATATATGTCAAAGACTTAGGTAAGACCTATATGAGGGTATGTACCTAGTCTTATTGTAACTTGGTATGCCATGTTTGGTTGATATCCTTGGGAGGCTTACTCTTTTCTGAAGGGAAATAGAGGAGGAGTGGTTCTGGGGGAAAGGAGGGATGGGGACAGGGACTTGGAGGAGAGGAGAGAGGTGAAATTGCAGTCCAGATGTAACACATAAGAGAAAAATACAGCACATATTTGACTCATTTCCCATATGAGTTGCAGGTGCATACTAATTTCTTTAATAGAAGAATGAATTTCTTATACATGTTAGTTTTTCCCAAATACCTGTCACTTTGAAGAGCTCAAAACAATTTTATTGAATGAAAAAATAATTGTAGGGATATATAAATGAATGTACTAGTGCAGACTGGATCAATGAACTAAATGTTCTCAGAGTAGAAATAGCCTGAATACCAGAGGATTGAAGTAAGATGATTTGCCAGTATAACAGATAGTCCATTTATGCCTCTCTGGATCAGGGCATCTCAACCTTGACTGTGATGACTCTTTTTAATGGAGGCTGCCATGTACATCAGAAGATATTTAGTAGTTGCCCCAGTGAGCATCCACTAGATTTCAAATAGCTACCATGCTCAGTTGTGACAACTGTATTTTTCTATACACAAATACCCTAAGTGGGAGTTGAACAGCCCTTGGTGGAGACTCACTACTCCTTAACTTCTAGGGTTTCCCATTTCCTCTTTTCTTTCTAGGTATACTTTTAAGAATGTATAAACAATTTTTTAAAATTTTTATTACATTTTATTTATTGGTGTATGCATTCTTGAATGTGCACACATGCAATGATGCATATGAAAGTCAGGGGACAGTTTGTGAGAGCCAATTCTCTCCTTCCACCACGTGGGTCCCTGGGATCAGACTCAGGTCATCAGGCTTGGGGGAAAAATGCTTTTAGCCCTCAGCTATCTTGCCACTTCATAAATCCTTTTAAACATCTCTTTATTCCTCCAGAAGAAGCATGGACACTATCTAATCTCTTAGTTTGGTAGTGTGTATTTGCCATTTCTGTGAGACCTTCTAATTACAATATACATCACTTGCCTGTCAGCAGCATTTTCAGACTAAACCAAGCTGTCAGGCCTTGTTATGTTGAAGCTGCTGTTGCTAACTTTAGTAAGCATGGACAACAAAGGAAAATGCCATGGGTTCTGTAGCCATAAATTTCTCAGGACCCCACCCCCCACCCCTGCAGTCCAGACAAATCTCTCATTCATGGTCCTGCAACTTCTCATACACAAGTAAACACACAGAGGCTTATATTATTTACAAACTGTGTGGCCTGTGGCAGGCTTCTTGCTAGCTAACTCTTATAACTTAACCCATTTCTATTTATCTATAAGTTGCCATGTGGCCGTGGCTTACTGGTACTTTCACATCTTGCTTCTCCTGGCCATACTAGCATCTCTCTAGACTCTGCCTTTCTCCTTCCTTTCTCTCTCCTTGGATTTCCTGCCTGCCTCTAAGACGCCTTGACATAGACTAATGCAGTTTTATTTATTAACCAATCAGAGCAATACATATTCACAGCATACAGAAAGATATCCCCCAGCAGAGCTCTTTAACAAGGAGTCCTGTTTGACTTTAATTCCATCAAACAATTATGAAGGCATTTCATTAATAAATGACAAACTTTATGGATTTTTTAAAATATAATGTTTTTTATTAATTCCTTGAGAATTTTATACAATGTATTTTGATCAAATTCACCCCTCCTCACAGATCCTCTCTAACCCACCCAACTTCATGTTTCTCCCTCTGTCTCTTTCACTCTCCGTAAAACTATTCAGTCCAGTTTGTTGGCCAACAAACACCTGGGCATTTGTCTGTGGCCTGCACTAGACCATGCTTGACATGGCAGGTAACACGCCCTCGAAGAAAGTTGACTTTTCTTCTCCTTGCAGCAATCAATTGCCAGTAGTCTGGAAGATGTCCAATAGCATTGGCAATGACCTGAAGTGTTTGTGAGATTCTATGGGACCCATTGTCAACATTCCAAGGACTCAGGGTTTTACTTGGTAGTGTATGGTGTCTAGTTAGGGGTATTGTCCCCCAATTATATGGTAGCTCCATTTAAACTTTTTATATATGTATATGTTTTAGAACGCTTCTATAATAATTTAACTGATTTTTATTACTTCTTTTTTTGAAATTTTAATATAATTGCACCATATCCCCATTTCCTTTCCTCCCTTCAAACCCTCCCATATAACCCTTCCTTATTTTCTTTCAAATTCATTGCTACTTTATTCCTTTTTTGTTGTTACATATACAGTGGTGGCACACATAACTAGGCAATTACCAACAGTTCCTTAGTTGAACTTAAGACCCATTCAACAATGGAGAAATCACACCTGCTACTGGAAATTTAGCCAGCTACCTAAGGCTAGTGGGATCACAGATCTTGGAAAAGCACCTACAGCTACCACTTTACTAAACAGTATAATCTCTAATGGCATCCTAAATATTTGTCCTTAACTGATATTTTTGAGTTATCATCTTACTCCTCAACTAGAGAAGAGAATTTGCTTCTCAAATTTTAGAACCATCCTAGACCATTGCATTTCATAAAAGAAGCAGGCAAGCTGGGCAAGATAATGGTTAGCAGTTACCTTTTGAGTTAATCCCTCTAACCACATAATGGATTACTGTACTCCTCAAATGTATTATCTTTAGGTGGCAAGCATAAGTTGTCTGAATTTTCAGAGACAGACATCTGGGAGCCACTTGCCCCAGGAAGCTATAGCTTAGGGTCTCACATAAAGTTAGAGTTAATATGTCAGTTACAGCTGTAGTGAGATGATCAAACTGGGGAATCTGGGTCACTTTTGTAGCTGGTGACATGTAAGGTTACTATATTTAGGAGAAAAAAACATGCAAAGACAAAATTCAAGATGGCAAGTTTCACTTGAATTTTAGATTAATAACTTGGCAGTGTATCTCATACTTACACTGAACAATTCTTCATTATTTATATGAAATTTGAACTGTACTAGCATCATGGATTTTTATCTTGCAGTCTAATTGGCAGTAAATCTCAGAGTTCCTTGGCACATGAACCTCTCTAAAGGACTGTTTGAGTGTCCTTATGGCATGAAGCAGCTTCCCTGAGAATGAAAAACAGGTAAATGGGATCTGCATTGATTTTTTAAACATAATTTAGCTTCAGAAGTTACAACACCACTTGTACCATATTCCATAGGTTACACACAAAAAGGCCCAATACAAAGTGTAATAGTATTATACACAAGTACTGGGTTCCACCTTAAAGACTAGCTCCTACATCTATGTCGTGACACTAAAGTATTTCTGGGAAAATTTACCTTGTCTCCAAATACTTCTATTTTGTGGTAGACAGAATTCAAAGATAACCGCTAATATGTTATGTTTTTTTTTTCTATATCTCAGTTCCCTTTTTATTGGAAGAGCCTGTGACTTGCTTCTATTCAGTAGACTATGACAAAGGTAATGAGACACATTTATAATGTATCTAAACATTTAAAAGTGTTGGTTAGCTTATGTTATAAGACAAAGGTAATAAGGTATCATTTTCTTAATTCTATTACTTTCTATGAGTTCCTCTTAGGTGACAATGGCAAAAGAGTCTTGCTTTCTGACTTTAAAGAAATTGCCATGTTGAAAGACCCATGAGGAAGCCTGCTTCCAGGAATGTGGGCAGACTCTAGGGACATAGAATAGCTGTCAGCTGACAGCAAGAATGCAGGAATTTCAGTCCAAGAGGGACAAAGGACTAAATTTGATTCATAGCCCCAACCATGTGAGATAGAGAGAGAGTTCTGGGAGTATAGCCCCAGTGCCACCGTGACTGTGTAAGATCCAGCTGATGCATGCTGACTTGGACTTTTGATACACAAAGACTAGGGGAGAATAAATGAATGTTGTTTTAAATTAGTAAGTTTAGAGTAATTTGTGATATCGTAATTTCTTTGGCACAGCAGAATATCAGGGTTGATATGGAATATTATTGTCTTCCTTCACATGCTCTATGTTAAAGTTTATGTAGGCACTGTCACACGTATCTTAAAAGGTCTTATTAATTAAAAAAAAAACTCGAGAGCCAGGTATTGGGGTGAATTCTGAAAGATCAGAGAGACAGAACAAGCTATAGCCAACCTCACCTCCAGAACTTCTTAGCCGATCCTGTTTCCTCAAACTGGAAGCCTGTGAGTCCCCATCTGAATGCATCTCAGCTGAACTGCTGCTAAAGGCCTAAAAGCTTAAAAAGCCTCTACTTCCTGGTTTTCACACCTTATATACCTTTCTGCTTCCTACCATCACTTCCTGGGATTAAAGGTGTGTGTCACCATGCCTGGCTATTTCCAGTGCGGCCTTGAACTCACAGAGATCCAGATGGATCTCTGCCTCTGGAATGCTAGGATTAAAGGCAGTGCTATCACTGCCTAACCTCTATGTTTAATATTGTGGCTGTTCTGTCTCTGACCCCAAATAAGTTTATTGGGGTGCACAATATATCAACCACAATACACTTTCACAATGAGCTTGAAAGGATATGTAGAGCCAGTCTGAAAAGCTTAATTTAACAAGTAGTTATAATTAAATGCAAAGAATTGTTAAGACAGGTGAACAACAGGGGACTTTGATGAACTAAAGTAGACTAAGAATCCGGGAACACACTTCTTGAACACATGATATTGAAAATTGGAATAATGATAATTAGCTTGTCAAAGGTGAGAGAATTTAAAAAGTTTGAGCTGTTGCGGTATAACCCCCAGGAAAGTACACAAATCCTAAGTATTTAGCATGACAAATTTTCACAAAATAAACATCATATTTATATTCTCAAATCAAATCAGCCTAGAGGACCATCAATGAAAACTGTATGTATGTATAATAAAATGCATAATGAACATATAATGAAAATGTGATATATAATATGCAAAATGGAATTTTATTCAGCTTTAAAGAAAAATGGAACAATGAAATTTTCAGAAAAATGGTGGATCTGGAAAATTTGTGAGTGGGATATCCCAGATCCAGAAAGGCATACACCACATGTTCTTTCTCTTATGTGTATCCTAGTTTCAGAATGTTATATTTGTATGCTTAATTTCGAATGTCTATAGAAGTCAGGAAGCTAGAAAGGGCCTATGAAATCAGGCAGTCGAAGAGGCCTTAAGGAGGGCAAGGGAGAGCAGAACACATGTGATGAGAAGAGATGGAGGAATAATTGAGGTAGAAAAGGTTTAAGTGGGGATGAGGATATGGGGTAGGGGAATGGAATGGGTGGAGGATAGAGTTAACCAAAACCAAGGATCTATAAAACAGTGTTGGGGTTGGAGAGATGGCTCAGTGGTTAAGAGCACTGACTGCTTTTGCAAAGGACCTGGGTTTGGTTCCCATTAAGCACATGGTGGCTTAAAACAGCCTGTAACTCCACTTCCAGAGAATCAAATGCCCTCTTCTGGTGTCCACATGCACCAGGAGTACATGTAGTGTATATACATATGTGTAGGCTAACACTCAGAAAATAAAAATAAATAAATCTTTAGGAAAAATTAAAAATTAAAAAGTCTCATAGAAACACCACTTTGTAAGCCAATTAAAATGCAATTAAAAAAAGAGTTTGAATGGACCTTCATGGGTGGATAATGCTGGTCCCAGAAGCCATATATTAGTAAATGGAAATCTCAGTGCTGAGCATGAGGTATTTCCCTATGAGTTGTCATAAGTGAAGCTCCAGAGGTCCCCAAGACAATACAGCCTACTGCTGTTACTCTTGGTTGCCCATCACAATTGTATGAATAAGTTTTATAATTTTGCAATAATTGTATAAATATCTTTATATCCCTAAAGATACTACTCACCTTGCTTGAATGATATAGAGACATCAAGCTGGAACTGAGCTGGGAGCTGCCTTCCTATCCGCTAGCTTTCATAATCATGGAAGGTGCTATGCACACTACTGGAGGAGAAAAGACATCAACAGTATAACCAGCTGTAACCTCCTAATACTACTTATTCAGATAAGATGTGCCCACTAGTACAATAGTAATATGACTGTAATTGGGCTTTTTGATTGGATTCAAGGCTCGCTCCATAGGAGAGAATTCATATGTAGTACTGAAAATCTGGTTAAAAAATCCATGACTGGGGAGGCCATGGGTATAAGTGAAGGAAATCTACTACCACTGTTTTGCTAAATGGATGTGTTTCCAAAATGCTTTCTAAATATTTATGTTTATATCCATAGATTAGTGCTGTTCTCCTTGGTCAGAGAAGCTTCTGCAGTGGGCAGTGGTTAATGTTCAAAGTACTGAGAATAAGTGGCTATTGAATGGTCAGCCTTAAAGAGTGTATGGCCTTTCCCTTCCCTACTCCTCCAGAACTTAATAGCATTTCAGAAGAGGAGGTAGAAAGAATGTAAGTGCTAGAGGATGTGAAATACTGTCTTCTGAAGATGACAAGGCACGTTGTTAATGAAAAAACAACAACTGAGGTCTCCTGCACAAAAGTTGCAAAAGATTGAGCCTATTAAAATTCCAGAATGGATAAAAGAAAGGCTCAGAGGCTCCATTCCTGAGTAGCTACTGGGAGTTAACGGCTGTGGGATGAGGGGGAGTTATTTTTCTTCACTGGCAAATTGCCACGTGTCAGTAAATAACCCCACATTCGTGTTCATGCAAGCAACCCTAATTAATCTCAGTGGGTAATTTATAAAATAAAGATATGGAAATAGGAAAGAAACTTATTGAGAAGAAAGGGTCTAGAGAGAGTGAGAAGGGGATAAGTAAAGGGGAATGAATATGATCAAAACATGCTATATACTTGTGTGATATTGTCAAGAACAAAAAAGAAAATTTAATCAAGAGGTACTGCATTTCCAAATCAATAGAAAAGCAATACCAAAGCTCCCATAGTCAACAACCATGCTCTGCATAGGCTATGATTACTTATATAATAAAAAATCTAAAAATTGAATATTTATGGAAGCAAAATAGCAGTTGACTCCTACAAACTCTCTGCATCACATTCCAGACAGAATATACCCTCAGTCTTTGCAAGAATAAGCCTGTCCTGATCTGAAACATCACAGTTTCAGTGTTTTTATTAATTCTGTAAACTAGAATGTACTCTTCTGTACTGATATTTCCAGTGTTTGTTATATCCATTCATGTTGTTACATAGGGTTCTAGTTGTTTATCTTGTGCTTGTATAGTGCTACTTTTTAGAATATAATTTACTCATGCTATTATGTATGATCAGCAGCAATGAACCAACCACCTTGTGTAGGATTTTTGTGGCTGCAATATAAAGTAGATATCAAAGACTAGAATTGGATCATAGGATGAAGGTACTGGTCTCTAAATCAGGGAGAGAACCCTCTGACATAGTTATACAGAGCTCAACAATTTTCATTGTCCTACTTGTATAAGTTCAATTTAGATCACTCTCTGAAGTACAAATACACAGAGAAGACAGTGGTCTAAATACAGAAAGGTAGGCCGATGCTAGATTGCTCACTATACTGTATGCCATGCTAACATTCAGATTTTATGTTTTGGAACGATTAAAGATTTAATGTAAGTGAAATGAAAGATAAAATTTCTTTTACAATACATCTTTCCATCTAAAATTTACAGATTGAATTGAAAGGAAGCAAGCCTGATACATAGAAAGAAACTATTAAAATAATAGAAAGTAGCACAAAGATTTGATTAGTTTTTAATAGGGTCTCATTACATAGCCCAGACTGGTCTTGAACTGGTGGTGTTCTGCCCCAGCCTCCCAAATGTGAGATTATAGACAGGAATCACCACTCCTGGCCAACATTTGCCTGAAGAGTTTATTTAGAGTGGTGTTGACATTGTTTTTTGAACTAAGGAGTCTTCATGGTTATATTATGTTTTCTAGGAATAGTTAGGATTTACTTTTGAGTTTTCACAGAAGTGTGGCTGTTGGCCAACTTGCTGGTTTGCATTTGTTGGCTGTCCTGAATACCTGTTGTAGTGTGTCATCTTCAGACACTGCTGTAAGGAAAATAGAAGGATGAGGACTGTTGTCTAAATGGCAGCCTTAGCTCGCAGCAGCAGCAGTATTATTAGCTGTGGAGATCTTGAGCTCAGCACTTCAATTAAAATTGTAAATGGAGATTCAGTCTCTCATAAAGCAAGCACTTTTGATTCTTTCTGGTTAGACATATAGTTTACATACCCTACCCCATACAATAAGGTAGTTCTATCCAGTAACCTATTCCCCATGTTCTAGTAAGGCTTTCCCCATGAGTCCCTGCTTCCAAACTGTCTCATCACGCCTTCTTTGTTCATCTCTATGTCAGTTTACCCATCATGTCTAGACAATGTATATACTCATAGCGCTCTCTTCTTCATTCTTATTAGAGAAATCTAGATCTTTAAAAAGTTAGTCAGATCTTAATATCCACAGGGAATTAATTCCAGTACCCCCATAGATAAAAAAATCTATAGATTCTCAAGTTTACTGTATAAAGTAGCACAGATTTGCATATAAACCATGCACATCTTCCTATATACTCTATATCATCTCTAGATTATGTATGATACCAAATGCAACATAAGTGCTACATGAACATTTGCCATATTGTAGTGTTTAATGAATGACAAGGGGAAAATGTCTTTATGTGTTCAGTGCAGATACAATTTTTTTCAGGTACTACTCTGTAGTTGTTTGAATCTGAAGATGTGGAATGCATAAATATGGAAGGCTGATTATATGTGCTTTTCTTCCCTCAACAAATTCTCCCTGAAACTAATTTCTCGCCTTTCTCCATGAATCTATCACCTATCCTTAACTCTCCAATCATTTTTCCCAGCCTGGTTACCTTCTTACCCATTGATGGGAATCTACTAAATCCCAAATATTCTGAGAAACTCTCTCATGGCCAGCATTTCCTTTCCACAGTTTCAACCAACTTGCTACTCTGATACTTTAGGCTCTCTTCATTTCTTGAATTACCCCAAGTAAATGACCTTCATATGGTCTCAGTTTATCTCCCTGAATTAATATGTTGAAAGGCAAACACCAGTGTATTAAGAGTTGAGGACCTTGAAAAGGAAATTAAATGATGATGGAAGAGCCCTCATTGATGTTTTTATGGCCCTTCTAAAAGACTAGGAGAATGGGTTCATCCCTTTCCACTTCTTCCATCATGTGAAGACACGTTGTTAATCCCTTTTTTTCCCCATTTTCATTCCATCTTCATTCAAGATTAAGTCTCATTTTTAGAGCTTTGGAGACTTCTGTGTTCCTTTCTCTTAAATTCATGGCCTGATGATACCCATAGTCCCATAGGATGAAGAGTTGGGTTCTCAAGATGTGAAAGCCACTGCTCCCCAAAAGTCATGATCCAGGACATTACTGTTTTACCAAGCATATTCCTGGTTTTAGAGAAAGAGGTACTTTGCTTCCCTTTACCTCAGGGCCACAGGGAAAGCCTCAGTTGATCTGCCCCCCCTCCACATCTACCCTAAATGGGCTTGCCTCCAGGATGGTGGAAAAAGGAGGAAGTCAGCTAAGCTTCATAGACATTCATTTCTCCTTGCTTCTCGACTGGACATGAAACAAGCTCAGCTTCTGCAACTGGGACTCTCTTATCATCATGAATTGTATCTTTGACCTGTGAGGCCAAATAAACCCTTTCTTGTGTTGCTTTCATTGGTTTTTTTATCACAGCGTTAGTTACAAGACAAGTAACTAATATAGCATCTTATGAAGAAATATCTCCTTGTCGCTTTAACATGGATTTCTCTAATACTAAAGGACGCAGAGTATCTTTTCATGTGCATGTTGGTTATTCACACATGTATTTTTGGACACACATATAGTAAGTCCTTTAGTAATTCTTTAACTAGAATATTTTTCTTTTTTGTTGTTGTGTTGTACAGGTTTCCTATATATTCTAAGTATGAGACATTTACCAGATAAATGACTTTTAAAAATTTGTCCATTTGCCTTTCTTGTAAGTTTTGCCTTTAACTTTTTGTACTGTTTGGTGTACATTTTTATTTTGAAGAATTTCAATTTACAATTTTTTAGTTTTGCTATTTGTAAGTGATATATCTAAGAATCAATTATTAACTCTAACACCAGACCTATTTTTTAATTTTGGTACCCCACCATGAACCTTCATCTTGTGGTTTACTCAAAGGAACCATGTAACGAATTTCCTTGATGTGATAAAACTTTTCCTTCCTGATGGCATTCCAATATTACCTCGATGTATCTTTTCAGTACTCATAGAGTTTTGAATGTGGTGTTCTGGGCATAAAGTGGTGATTTTACCTGCATAAGACCTACACTAGATAGACTCCTCAACATTCTATTGTTCTGTTATGGGACTGGGAGGGGCTCCTGAAGCCCCACCCCCATCTGAGAATTTTTAGACAGTTAACAGTTGCTGAGGGTGGGGACTCAGAAGGCCCCATCTCTCCCTGACAATCTATATGAAGTTAATAGTTGCTGGGGGAGGGAGACATTATTTTTTAACTTTTATTGATTCTTTGTGGGTTTCACATCACGCATTCCAATCCCACTTATCTCCCTGTCTCCTCACATTCTCTGTCTGCTCTTGCAACCTCCCCCAAAATAAAACCAAATTGAAAAGAAAAACAAAAAACTGAACAAAACAAAGAAACAAAACAAAAACAAAACAAAAAAACCCAAAACCAAAAATAAACAACAACCAAAAGAGAAGAATCTCATCATGGAAGCTGTAGTGTGATCTGTTGAGCCACACAGTTTACACTTTAGTCTGTTCATCTTTACTTGCAAGCATTCATTGCCATACATCATTGGTCTGGCTCGAGGCCTCTAGTTTCAGCTACATCACTGATAATGGGCTCTCACTGGGGCTCCTTTTGAATACCCTGTTGTCCTGTGTCGTGGAGATCCTTCTGTTTTGGATCTGTAGGTTTGTCCCCTTCACATGCTCCAGCAGTTCACAGATGGGGTGGATGTTGGGATGGACTAACTTATAGCCCTGGTTCTGGGCCTGGGTGATAGCTGGGTTGGTCAGCCCACCATCATGAAGATGAGCTTTCCCTCATCATCACTATTGGGCATAAAGTGGTGATTTTATCAGCCACCCTGACAATGCAGCCTGCAGCAAGGAGCAGGGCCAGTTCTCCTGTTCTTAGGTCCTCAGATCACACCCACACTCACATTACCAGGGCCAGCTCTACTGTTTTGCCCAGGTGAGGTGCAGAACCCTCTCTCCCAATTACTGTAGGTGGCATACAAGGGGTGGGGTGAGGTCAGCTCTCCTGCTCTCACACCCTTAGGGCTGGGTCACCTGCACCCCAGACAAGTGTCAGCTCTAGTGTGAGGTGGGGTGCAAGAGCCCGTTCTCCTGTATGATGTAGCTGGTGAGGGGCAGGACTGTTTCTGTCACTCTTGTGATCCCTGGACCAGCTCTCTCACCTGCCGCAGGTAGCAAGGGGTGGAGGCAGGAGGGCATATTTCCCTCACTCATGACACCACATGGCAGACGAGGAGGGGATGGGGTTAGCTCTGTTGCTTTCACACCCTCAGGGCTGGATCACCTGCATCCTGACCACAGGGTCAGCTCTAGTGTGCTGTCCAGGTGAGTTGCATACCTGTGGTGAGGGGTGGAACCATCTTTCCCAAGTGCAGGATTGGGGGTGGGGTGAGTTGAGGGGGAGATCTGGCCTGAGGTGCAGGACCAGCTCTCCTGCTGCAGTATCCAGCAAGGGGCAGTGCCAGCTATCCCAGGGCCAGTGAAGGGCAGGGCTGGCTCAGCACAGCATGCTTCCAATAACCCCCTATGCCAACAGGGACCATGGACATAATCACAGAGTCAAGCTGCAGCAGGACTATGGACCCAGACATGGTCCTTGGCAGCAGCTTGGGCCGGGACAGTGAGGCATTTTCTTTAGTGGTGTAGTCAGTGATAAGTTGCCCATGCTCTTGTATATAGTACTTCACTCATGCTCCTTTAAGCAGTCCTAATTAAACTCATTTGGTCATCAAAAAGAAAAAAAGGGCATGAAAGTGGAAAGAAGAGGAGTTGGGAAGAGGAAGGGGATCAGTGGGAGTGGGAGGACAACAAGAGAGGCTAATGACGGGGTGAATATGATCAAAACCACGTTGTGTACATGTATAGAAAGGTCATAATGAAACACATTATTATGTATAGTTATACATGCTAATAAAAAACAAGAAAACATAGGAAATTTTTGCTTACTCATATACCGCATTCTGTCAGGACAAATGTCTATAATAAATTGATAGGCACATTTATTTTGTGTATATTTCTCTCCTTAAGATTGCAGTGGTTTGAGCACAAAGAAGAGTTTTGTTTTCCTCTGAAACCCATTTCTTTACTAAATGCTCAGTATGTTTGTAAAGTCAATGTATGAATGAGCAATTATAAGAAACAACACATTCTCTTGTCAGATAGCTTAAAAGCCTTTCCTTGCATCCTATGGGTTTTGTGGGAAGAGGAGATAGCTTTCTCAATACAAGAGTCAGATAAATGTAAAATCAATTGAAATGCATGCTACTGTCATTTGGTATTAAACACCAAGAACAGTTCTCATCTTTACCTACTCCCTGTGAATCATTTTTGGAGACTCCAGTTTTCTCAGGGCTGCCTACAACTCTTTTTACATATATCAGGAGAGAGAATTTCACACAATGTCTAACATGCTATTCCCATTTCTAGAGAAATGTTCTCTATCTTATTTTATTTAAAGCTAAGAAGGTACTTTTAATGTTGGAGGTTAGTCTTAGGAGTCAAGAGCTCTTTTATGGGGCTGTAGAGATGGTGCAGTGGTTCATAGCACTTGTTGCTCTTGCAGAGGACCTAATTTTGCTTCCTAGCACACACACAGTGACTCAACCAATCTATGGCTCCAGTTCTAGAGGATATGATGCCTGTGGTGCATAGACATACATGCAGGCAGAACACATAAACAAAATAAATAAATAGATTTTAGAAATCTTTAAAAATAACTCTTTTATAGGAGCATAGAAACAATGCATATTATCTAGCTTCCTGAATTTTAATCAGGTCTGTGGTTACATACGTAGTTATTTTAAGATACAAGATTCTACATACTTTGGTTTCTTTTTTTTTTTTCCTTTTCCTCTGTTGTTCTTTTCCAATATAGCACATTTTCTCTTAGTCTCCTCTTTTGCCTAAGGGAATTCATGTACCTGAAGCTATTGAGGAAGTACCATTTTTTAAGCTTGTAGTTGTAGTTCAAGAAGGATGGAACATCACCTTTCAGAGGAGCAAGAATGACCAAGCTACACATGAAACTTTCCTTAGGTTGAGATGAGAAATGACTGACTTTATGCTTGGGCATCAGTGACTTCATAGAAGAGCCACTCCCCACAGTTGTTAATGAGCTCAAAGCGCATTAAAAATAATGATTGCTGTGGCTCCCATCTGCAGTTTGTATTGCTCTGAAGAGACTCTCACATCTATTTATGTTTTTCTATATTCTAGAGAATGTCAGAGAGGTATACAATGAAAGGTGATCATATTTGCCTCTGCTTTCTCCCTCAAACTTCCCCCATATCCCTCCCAATATGTCCCTCTCCCAAACTCATGTCTTTTTTTGATAGACTACTATTTAAAAAATAAAGATTTTTTCATATATAACATTCATATTTATTGTATGTATTTTGTATTCATGCATAAGTACATAGATGTGAATCTCGTGTTTATGTACATACATACATATAGGTATATATACATACTTATATGCTTTCATGTACATGTCCATATACAAGCTAAATGTGTACATATTATATGCATGTTATGCATGTATTTATGTATATATATGCATTGCACATACACATAACATTCCTGTAGATGTCTTCTGTGGTTCTGAGGATTGGGCTCATTATTTGTTTTTATCATTATTTTTGTCTTTTATTGAAAACTGAATTTTTTTCCTCATGTAATATATTCTGATTATAGTTCCCCTCCCTCTACCCCTCTCAGTTCCTCCTCACCCTGCCTCTCATCCTGATCCACTTGCTTTCTGTCTCTCATTAGGAAACAAACAGACTTATAAGGGATAATAATAAAATAAAATCAGATAGAACAAAAACTAACACATAGGAATTGGACAAACAAACAAACAGAAGGAAAAGAGCCCAAGAGAAGGCACAAGAATCAGAGACCCACTCATTTGCATACTTGGGAATCACATAAAATCTAAACTAAATTAGAAGCGTGTGTGTGTGTGTGTGTGTGTGTGTGTGTGTGTGTGTGTGTGTGTGTATGTATGTATGTATGTATGTATGTATGTATGTATGTATGTATGTATGCAGAGGACCTGGCACCCATGCAAACCCTGTACATGTTGATTCAGTCTCTGTTAGTTCATATGAACTTTGTTCATATGGCTTTAGAGGGTCTTGTTTTCTTGGTGCCCTCCTTTTTCTCTGGCTTATACTCTTTGTACTTCCTCTTCTGTTGGGTTCCCTGAGCTTGGAGGGGAGAGATTTGATGGAGACATCCCATTTAGAGCTGTGTTTTTCAAGGTCTCTCACTCTCTGCATGATGTCTGACTGTGAGTCTCTATATTTGCTCCCATCTGCTGTAGTAGGAAGCTTCTCTGATGATGCCTGAGCAAGGCACTGATCTATGAGTACAGAAGAATGTCATTAGCAGTTGTTATTGCTACTGGTTTTGTTTGTTTCTTTAAAACAGTTAGTTATATTTGGGTTTTACCCTAGGTCACTGGGCTATCAAGTCTCAGGTTCTTGGTCATCTAAGGAGTGTCGGGTATGGGTTCAATCTCATGAAGTGAGCCTTAAGTCAAATCAGATATTGGTTGGTTACTCTCACAAGCTTTGTACCACCATTGCCCTAGCATATTTTTCAGGCAGGACAGCATTATAGATCAAAGGGTTTGTGGCAGACTCTGTGTTTATGTTTCTCTTTTGATATCATGCAGAGTACCTACTTGAACCAAAGACACTAGAACATAGAGGGTGAAGGCTCCATTATGTGGGTACCAACTCAAATTCTCTACGTTAAATGAGTTCTATAGGTGTTGTCTTCAGCAATGAGGCCTTGCTGTCACTGTGAGAGCAATGTATAGTCTTAACAACAGCCTGGGTTGTTAGGTAATTCCCATGGGACCCCTTTGGCCAGAAACTCAATTAAAAGAGAAATACAAGTGTTTAATTTCTAAAATTGGGTGATGTTGGGCTGGAGTGTATAGCTTTGTAGTAGAGTGTGTATATAATATATAAAAGACATATATAATATATAAAAGACACAATATAGCTAGGCCTATAGCTCAGTGGTAGAGCACTGGCTAACCACATGGGAGGCTCTGGTTCAAGACTGGACACTGAAAAGAAAGGAAGATGATTTGTAAATATAGCATTCTTATATTGTGTTATTTTCGTCACCTCTTGAGTATCTGTATATGTCATTATTATGAATTCCAATTCTGTAAAATATATGATACACATGATGCTGAATTTAAAGGTGTATTTTAAATAATCACAAGTTAGGAAGATTATGGTGTCTCAAACTGAATTGGACGGACATTTCAATTAATCAACTTTTAAATGCCTTTTGTTCTTGTAACCTGTTTTGAATTTTAAATGAGACAAGTTGAGTTTTCAAATTCATGGTCCTTATGCTCAATTCAGCTTGTGAATGTTCTCTTCAAAATGCTTAGATCAACATTTAGAAGTCACTTAAGGTTAAGTTGCCATGTATTTTGATAAAATAGCATCCTGAATTCTCCATTGCTGTATCATAGCACTGACCAGTAATGAAAGAGTTGTTACTACTGCCCTTTAAAGACAATGCAAGCTGTCTTCATTAACACTGTATCAACATTTCCTATATTTCCCCAACAGGGAGACAGATCTTCTAGTTCCCACTAGAAACATCCTCTCCCTGTTGTTTTTCTTATAATTGGAACTTTTCCACAATTATCTACCATCTAGTTGCTTATGTTAATTATAAGTTAATCATAATTATATTTAGAAGGATTGTAGTATAGAGGATCATTAGAGTTTATTTGGTTCTTAAATTTAACCCCTTTACCAACAAAGAAACAGTAGATTGGAAAATTCTTCAGTAATTAGCTAATATGAGAGGTCTATTTCCTCTCATTGGTGTGATATCTTGAATTCTGATTCTTCCAAGGCTATAGATTAAAGTTGTAATGACCTCATCTTGGGGGGAAGCTTTGCTCCTCATTCTTTCATTACTAGCATGTTATTTGCCCCATGATAAATATTTTATCACAGGTCTTTAGATGCTATGGGAGAATATAAAATGTCTGCAAATAATTCAATTGTGGTCTATGTTTTACGGCATTGCTCTTTCGCAGACTCTAGGCTGGCCTTGTGATTTTTTTTTGGCCAATCAGACATTATTAATGTGATTTAAAGATGTAAAAAGTGTTTGTGTACTTGGGCTTATTTTTGATGAGCATAGGAACTCTGTACATAACACTATTATTGAACTCAGGTTGGTCTAAGGCATGACAAGTGACAGAGAACCAAGCCACCCTTAGCACCACATCTGTTACTCAGGCGACTGCCAGGCATGGGAGTAAGTTCATCTGCCAATGGTGTCCAGTCTTCGAACACTATGACATGAAATCTTCATGTACGAACATGTTAGAATGCACTCACATCTATCTTAGAATGTATGCAGTTTTCAGGCCACAAGTTGGACATTGCTGATAGATTATTCTACTTCAGCCAAGCTTGGCTAAATGAAACAGAGCTATCAAGCTGTCTAACTGAATAGTGAAAAATCGAATTTTTTTTTATTGTAATATTTTTGTTGTTATTTTAAGCCACTCACTTTGGGGGCAATTTATTATATATCAGAAGCCAACCAATACAACCCAAGTTTTAAAAGCTGTATTGTATCAAAATGCTTTGTTTTTCAGTAACGTCAATGGCATGAACAAAAGAAAGACCAAAGAATTGTTTCATGTTGTAGGGGATTAAAGAAGGGTGAAAATCAAGTATAAATGTCATGCTGGATTGGGTATTAGACTGAATGGGTGAAATTCTTCAAAGGACATTATTCAAATAATTGACAAAATTGTGATATGCATTTTAGTGTATGTGAAAGTATTATATTAACATCAATTTCCTTGAATTTGAGAACTTGATTGTGAGAATTTATTATAAAGGAAAATATTCTGTTCCTAGAAAATACACATTGAGAGCTGGGGAGATGGCTCAGTCGTCAAAATGTTTGTTGTGTAACTGTGAAGACCAGAGTTTGGGTGGCCAGAGCCTAACTGATGCTGTAGTGGCTTAACTATAGTCTCAGTGCTTTGCTGGTAGAAGTAGAATTCCCAGGACAAGTTGGTTATCTAGAGTAGTCATACTGGAGAGCTCTGGGTTCATGTGAGACATACTGCTTCCGTGAACAAGGCAGAGGCAATAGAGGAAGATTCCTGATATCAACTTTGGAACTCTATACACACACACACACACACACACATACACACACACACACACACACACACACACACACACACACACACACGCACGCACGCATGCTAATACACATTTGAACAAGCATACATGTATATATTCTACATACATAAAAATAAATAAAATACACAATGAAATATCTCAAAGAACACTGGTGGTGTTAACAATAAATGCAATGTATTATTGAGAAAGCTCACTTGTGAATGTGAGAGAAAAAGAAAGAGGTGGGGCAGGGGGAGAGAGCACAAGAACATATACAACTATGGCAAAATGTTAAAAGCATCATCAGTTTGGATAAAGTTGTATAGGAGTTCGTTTTACTGTTCGTTATCTTTCAAGTTTTAAATTTTCAAAATAAAGTGAAAAGAAACCTTAGTAACCAAAGAAATATGAAACATATTGCTTAATGATATTGTTTCAACATATTTGTTTTAAGCAAAAGCCAAATTATTTGCTCATGTGGACATTAGAGCTGGAAGCTTTTGATTACAGTAGTAAGTGATCAATGTTGGGATTATGTTCAATTAATGCTAACTACATGTGGTAAGAAGTAAAAACCTTTCAAATGTATGAGGCACTGGAAAAGATGCTAGAGAGGGGATCAGAAAAGCTTGCACCTTCATTTGCATTTGCTACAACTTTATTTAAACATAAAGCAAATTAGTCAATTCTCTAGGCCTCAGTTTTCTTCTAAATTTACATGAGAAGGTAATCCCTTACAATTCCTATTGATGCTAATATTTATAAAATCATTAAAAATAAATAAAATGTGATGATTAACAATGTTTATAGTTTTAATTGTACTGATAATTTGCTATTATGTAATAACTGCAAATGAGGTTTTATAGGTGTTTTGTTTAATAAGGAGAAACAGTGGTTATAGGCTGGAGTTATGAAGAAACTGGATTATCTGGGAATGATATTAGCAGAGAATGAATTTTACATTATAATTTTGGAACCCCCATTCCTAGTTAAAGCAAATGATATAAAATTGCAAGGATTTGGATAAGTAAGGATCATTTCTACCAGTGTGCATGCATGTACACACACACACACACACACACACACACACACACATCCCCAGCATACCAAAATGACCAAAGAAAGAATAATGACATTGACAGAAATGACAGGATGGCATTTAGAACAGAAGACACACTATAATCTGGAAGTCATACCCATAGCCATAGAGAAGACTTATATGTTAAGCAGTATTAAAACTTAGTCAAAATAAGAATACCATTGTCATTGTAGAAAAAGTGTTCTGGACCCTTTTGTAACTATCAGGATTTTGAAGTATCTAGCAGAGGCATAGTTTAGAAGAGTGGTAGCTATCTCAGGCCCTAGAATCCAATAACTTTCTCTATGTTCTTGCCATCATTTCTCTTTTTATGGCTTACTTTTATGTTTCTTCCCTCTTTTCCTGACCCTTCTTTTTTCCCTTTTAAAATGTGGTATTATTGGCCGGGTGTTGGTGGCGCATGCCTTTAATCCCAGCACTTGGGAGGCAGAGGCAGGCGGATCTCTGTGAGTTCGAGGCCAGCCTAGGCTACCAAGTGAGTTCCAGGAGAGGCGCAAAGCTACACAGAGAAACCCTGTCTCGAAAAACAAAAATAAATAAATAAATAAATAAATAAATAAATAAATAAATAAATAAATAAATAAATAAAATAAAATAAAATAAAAAAATAAAATAAAATAAAATGTGGTATTATTTGGGAGACTAAGTACTTTAGAGGTCTTTTAGGGTTCACCATTTTAGAAAAATTTTATTGATGTAAATTTACAATATAATGAATTCTTATAATCTGATTGCACCTGTAAGTAGCACCCCCATCTAAAAAGATACTATTTCCTGCACCCCACAAACTAGTCTAATATCTATTCCCATTCATCAGTTCCTTCCAAGGGTCATGATACTTCTGACTTCTAACAGCACCTATTCATTTTATTTTTTGGGTCTTTAAATAAAGGGAACCACAAAATAGGTATTCCATTATATTTTTGCTTAGTATGAACTTGTAAGATTCACCTATGTTGTTAAACAAAGGTGTAATTTCCATTTTCACCTCTTTGTAGTAATATGTACAAAATAAACCACAAAGTACTTTTCCATTTTAGTGGACATTAATATAGTTTCTGATTTTTAGCCATTGTGGTGGCTTGAATAAGATTGTGCTCCATAGGTTTATGTATTTGAATGTTTAGTCATCGGGGAATGGCACTATTTTAGAGAGATTAGGTGTGGCCTTGTTGGGGGAAGTGTGTCACTGGGGGTGGCTTTGAGGTCTCAGATGCTCAAGCCAGGACAGTGTCTCTATCTTCCTGCTGCCTGTTGATCCAGACGTCAAACTCCCAGTTACTTCTCCAGCATCATGGGTGACTGTGTGCCGCCATGCTTCCCATCATGGCGATGATGAATTAAACCTCTGAAACTGTGAGCTAGCCCCAATTAAATGCTTTTTCTTTTTTAAAGAAGAGTTGCTGTGGTCATGGTCATCTCTTCATAGCAATAGAACACTGACTATGACAGTCACTGTGCATAGTGCTATTCCAAACTTTCTGATACTTAAGTTTGGGCAATGATAAACATTCATTGTTTGTGTATTTCAGAGAAGAGTTGCTGTGCCATAGGAGAGGTATATTAAACTTCAGAAGATACCATGAGGACATTGTTTTACATGGTTCTTATTTGCCATTCATTTATTTGTTTCTTTGTTTGTTTGGAGATGGGGTGTTTCTATGTTGGCCAGGCTGGCATTGAATCCACAATCCTCTTGCTTTGACTAAGTGAAAGGATTATAGGCATTCACCAGTCAGTCCTTGAGTTTTTCATGCTTTCCAACTCGTTTCTAAACTCTCTTACAGAACCATTTCCATATGATTTAAGGTGATGTCAGTGGCTTGCTAAGCAACCTTGCCTCTTTTATTGGTAATGTTTCCAGGTATAAATCCTCCTCTATGTGTATTGCTTAGTAATGCCGGTATAAATAAAGTGTATAAAAGTATAGACACATGCTTGCTCTGTCTCCAGTGAGACAGAAATGGCTGCCTGTCCTCCAAATATGTGGCCTCCTCGTTAAATATTGAGTTGTTGCCTGACAATCTGGAACCATATTTCCCTTATATCATGAAGGACAATATAACATTAAAATTCTATATGTAAAGAACAAACTGTCATATGACCATATTATTACTTAAAACATTGTTTCCTTAACATCATATAAATACTTAAAACATTATTTTCTTAATGCCAAACAACACAGTTTTCAGTACGTAGTAATATCTTTCTAAGTGCCAGTAACCTCCAGCACAGATCCTCTCTGACAATAAAACATCTATGTGAACTGCTTATCTATCTAAATTAATTCACTCTAAATGCTAACTGGATTTGGGATGGAACTTGAGAAGTTTCACACACACTCATTTGATTGTGTTAAATTTCAGGCATAAATTTTTTTTAAATATAACGTCAAATCCAAGTGAAAAGTACTTGGTTGAAGCTTGGGTATTAAAAAGCAAGGAAAGCCGGGCATTGGTGGCGCACGCCTTTAATCCCAGCACTCGGGAGGCAGAGCCAGGCGGATCTCTGTGAGTTCAAGGCCAGCCTGGGCTACCAAGTGAGTTCCAGGAAAGGCGCAAAGCTACACAGAGAAACCCTGTCTCGAAAAACCAAAAAAAAAAAAAAAGAGAGAGAGAAAGAAAGAAATTTGAGACAATCTAGATGTCCCTCAACAGAAGAATGGATAAAGAAAATATGGTACATTTACACAATGGAGTACTACTCAGTCATTAACAAAAATGAAATCATGAAATTCACAGATGAATGGAACTAAAGAATGAGTGAGGTAACTCATACACAGAAAGATAAATATGGTATGTATTAACTGAGGTGTGGATATTAACTGTTAAGTCTTTGATAACCAAGCTACAATCTGTAGAACCACAGAGGATAGGCATAGAGTAAGGGACTAGGAAAGACAGATAGGTTTCCCCAGAAAAGGGAAACAGAATAGTTATGGATGGATGGGGGCATATCATAGGAGGATCAAGTGGAAATGGGGAAGGAAGAGAGGGGACAAGGGAAGCAATATATATAGAGAGAGGTAAAATTAAAGGCCATTTGAAGGGGTAGCAGAGAAACTTTATACAGTAAAGCTTTCTAAAAATATACATATATGAAGGTGATCTAAATGTAATTGCCAAATAATGAGGGAGACAGAGCCCCAACTGGCCATCTCTTGTCCCCAAATGAAGCTTCCAGTTCTGGGATCAGGTTGCATCCAATTGAGCTGTTGGCTAAAGGGATCCCAAGAGAATCCTCAAACTATCCAGGCTGTTGCCAAGACTGTAGGTTGCTCTTCTCAAACTGACAGTAAGGTCCCATTGCTGAAGACAACACCCACACAACTCATTGAACATGGATAAGTCAAGCTGATGCATATACATACATATATATATATGTATATATATATATATATATATATATATATATATATATATATATATATTCATCCTATGTTCTAGTATCTGTAGCACAGGAAGATACTCTGTATGGTAGCAAAAGAGAAATGTAAACACAAACCCTTGAATTGACAATGGTGTCCTGCTTGCAAGACATGCTAGAGCAATGGTGGCACAAAGCTTGTGGGAGTATCCAACCAATATCTGATTTGACATATACCCAACACTGCTTGTATGACCAAGAACCTGAGACTAGATAACCCAGAGACCTAGGGTAAAATCAAATGATGCTAGTCTAAACAAACAAACAAACAAACAAACAAAACCTGTAGCAATAAAATGACTCCTAATGACATTTAGGTATATCCATAGATCAGTGCTTTGCTCAGTTATAATCAGAGAAGCATCCTTCTACAGCAGATTGGAACAAATACAGAGACTCAGAGTCAGACACCATGGAGAGAATGAGAGACCTTGGAACACTCAGCCTTAAAATGAATGTTTCCATTAAATCCCTCCCCTAAGTGCTCAGGAAACCCCAAAGAAGAAGAGGCAGAAAGGGTGTAAAAGCTAAAGGGGATGGAGGACACCGGGAGAACAAGACCCTCTGAATCGACATGATCAAAGATCATATGAACTCAAAGAGATTGAAGCAGCATGTGCAGGGCCTTTGCAGATTATGGCTTCCAGTTTAGTGTTTTGATGGAATTCCTGAGTGTGCAAACAAGTGTGTCTCTGATTTTTGTACCTTCTCTTGGGCGCTTTTCCTTCAGTTTGTTTGTTTTGTCCAATTCTGATGTGTTAGTTTTTGCTTTATCTTATATTTTCATACCACCCCTTAGAAACCTGTTAGTTTTCTAATGAGAGACAGAAAATGAGTGGATTGGGATGGGAGGGGAGGTGGGGAGGAATTAGGAGAAGTAGAGGAAGAGGAATCTGTAATCAGAATATATTGTGTGAGGAAAAAAAATCTATTTTCAATAAAAGGAAAATAAAGACCAAAACAAAGCTTCAACTTGTTCTCTGCCACCTACCCCAAAGGGCTCCTAATACATTCAGGATGAGCCATGGCTAAGGCATTTCCTTAACATCCAGCATCTCAAGTCATTAATCTCTCTCTTTCATTGGACTTGGAGGCCATCAGAAATCCTAAAGCACTGGACTGTGTATTTGCCCAGCCAATTGTGAAAGATAGTGGGTGCAAACTTCTCAGCTGACTGGAAGGGACAGAAACAAAAAAGTTACAGTTACCAAGTGAGAGGTCCTTCGATTTTGATGGCTCCAACACCCTGGGCATATGCAAAAGGAAAGTAAACTCCTTTGCCTCCCCCCTTTCAGCAGAATCCAAACGACTTGTGGTTTCCTGTGGCCTATTTGTGAGTACCTGTCCACTCAAAGAAACTTTAAAACTTAAATGACCTCAGGTATCTTTTCACAGGAGGTACAATTTGAACTTGAAAAAAAGGTCACCTCCTTATAGAGGCCGGAAGAAAGCTGGAAAATATTCTTTAACTCATTTTCAATCCCGTTCTTTCATTCTCCCCACAGGATGGATGAAGACAGGACACAGGACCTTTAGGTTGATTTGCAACCTAAGGTTGTCTTGCCACTTAACAGCTTGTTAAATCAGTTCCTAAAGCCATTAGGAAAATTGCCTGATGAGAGGGAGTCACGCTGGCATGCTATGGATGTTACCTTGAGAGATACCTTTTGGAACTGATTAACAGGGTGCTTTGGCCTGCCTTGATGTATGCAGTTCAGACACTTCACAGTCTGTGGATCCTGACATGTGAGCCCATTTTAATGATACCAGAGAGCAAAAAAAAAAAAAAAAAAAAAAAGAAAGAAAGAAAAAAATAGCTAGACCCACCCAAGGTTTTTCTGAGATCAATACCATAATTACATTTTAGACCCTCCAGGTATTAATCTTCTACTTTCTGAAAAGCAATTCCATTTTCCTAGCATGGTCTCTTAGAAATAATACTGCTTCTCCATGGCTTTTTTTCTTCTTTGCCCCAAGGGGGAAGGGAAGGAAAGCATTTTCCTTTTACCTTTCTTGCTCTTATAGCCCTTTCCTCTTTTAAATTGAATGTTCAATGATGCACAGAGAAAGAGCTGATGGGAAAATATTTTATAATATTAACAGCATGAATATTGGCTCCTTTTGGTGCTTTCTGGCACTCCTTGCTTTCATTAGTTTATTTAGCAAATTTGTATTTGTCATCTAAAAACAATGTTAATAATCTTTGTTGATTATTATTGTTATGAGCTAGTTACTGTTCTAAACACTTGACTTGAATGAACTAATTTAAATCTCACTAGCACCCTGAGAAATTGGGATCATTTTAAGCATCAAGACTCTGAGGTATAAAGATTTGAGGACTATTGCCTAAAAGCTCACAGCTGTTGGAGGCAGAAGGACCATTTCATTCCAGGCAATCTTACTCCAGTGCCTGCATGTTTATCCACTAAAGCTATATATAGCTGAAGATGTATGTATCTTATATTGGGCTAGGTAACAGAAAGAAACAGTTGGTGTCTGTACTGGTACTAGGTTGAATAGATTCTCTACTGAAATTAATATCCACCCAGAACTTCAGAATGTATCCTGATTTGGAAGAGAGATTTTTGCAAGCACAATGAATTAAGATGGCATCACACTAGATTAGGACAGGCACTTCAAAGGAAAGAGAGGGCTGGGGAGATGGCTCAGGCAGTAAAGTGTTTTCTATGCAAAGGTGAGGATATGAGTTTGAGCCCCAGAGTCCATGTAAAAAAATGTTGGAGGAGGGTTGGAAGGGGAGAGCAATGAAAGAGCTATCTTGATAGAGGGGGCCATTATATGGGGTTCAGGAGAAGCCTGGTTCTAGGTAAAATCTCAGGAATCCACAAGAATGATCCTAGCTAAGACTCTTAGCAATAGTGGAGAGGGTGCCTGAACTGGCCTTCTCCTGTAATCAGATTGGTGAACACCCTAATTGTCATCATAGAACCTTCATCCAGTGACTGATGGAAGCAGATGCAGAAATCCACAGTCAGGCACTGGACGAAGCTCCAGGAGCAGGCACTGGACCAAGCTCCAGGAGTCCAACTGAGGAGAGGGAGGAGGGACTGTATAAGTAAGGGGGGTCAAGGTCATGAAAGGGGAACCCACAGAGACAACTGACCTGAGCTTGTGAGAGCTCACTGACTCTGGACTGACAGCTGGGGAGTCTGCATAGGACTGACCTAGGCCCTCTGCATGTGGGTGACTTGAAACCTTACTAACTATGGTGGGATTGGTAGGATGCCCCACTCAGCCTTGATGCAAGGGTGGGGGGACTTGGTCTTACCTCAACTTGATGTGGCATGCTTTGTTGACTCCCATGGGGGACCTTATCCTTTCTGAGGTGGTGAGAAGGGATGGGAGGGGAAAGGGAGGGGAGGCTGTGGTTGGTATGTAAAATAAATAAAAAATGGCACTAAAAATGTTGGGTGTGGTGGCATATGCTTGTAATCCCAGAACCAGGGAAGTAGAGACAGGTAGATCCTTGGGTCTCGCTGGTTGGCCAGTCTAGCTTATTTGGAGAGTTCTAGGCCAGTTAAAAACTCTACCTAAAAATAAATGGAAAGAAAAGAAAAGAAGAAGAAAGAAAAGAAAAGAGAAGAGAAAAGAAAAGAAAAAAGGTAGATGATACCTGAGGAATAACACCTAAGGTTATCCTTCTGGCCTCTACACACATGCACACACAGGCATGTACCCTGCACATGTACCTGAAAACTCACGTGTACACACACACACACACACACACACACACACACACACACACACACACACTCCAAATAATAAAAGGAACAGGAGATGTCACATAGTAAGTGAAAATGGCTATACAAGGACAGACGCAAAAGTTGGGATGGTAGAATAACAAGGCAAAGAACTACCTAGCAGCAATCACTGGAGAGAGGAAGAAGCAAAGAGGGAACCTTCCCAGAGATTTTAGAGGAGGCATGGCTACATTCACACCTTGATTTGGTATCCAAGATCCAAAATTATAATGTAATAAATTTCTGCTATTTCATGCCATTCAGTTTGTACAGCTGCTTTTGAAATTTCATAGGATGATAGTAGAGAAATAAAGAAAACATATTTGAGATGATATTTTCACATGATTTTCCCTAAGAGACTTAAAGAAATGTCTATTTCCATGTACTATAAACAGGGAAGGTACAAACAGACCAAAGAACGGATTTGAAGTCCAGCCTCTGAACCAATGAGTTGATTGGGGTCCTTACTCAAAGACAAATACACTATTGTAAAGTCCCTTAAGCAACTTAGAGGTGAAACATTGTAAGTGGAGGCTTTTCTCTGTCCTGCCCCATCTGGCAGCCACTTCCAAATAATTACTGAGAGGCTTATATTAATTATAAATGCTTGGCCAATGGTTCAGGCTTATTATTAACTAGCTCTTTCATTTAAATTAACCTATTTTTATTAATCTATTTATTGCCATATGGTCCGTGGCTTACAGGTCCTCCAGCCACCCTGCTTCTTGGGTGGCTCATGGCATCTCATTCTACCCTTCTTTTCCCTTCCTTAGTTTGGTTGTCCTGCCCATACTTCCTTCATGGCTACCAGCCAAACAGCTTTATTATTAACAATGAGAATAATACATATTCATAATGTACAAAAAGATCGTTCCACAGCAAAACATCACTGAGAAGTCCCACCCTCATTATGGATGATGTAAGAAAAAGCTGCACCACTGATGAGCCTCATTCACAGCAATTATTTACCTTTTATATTGCCTCAGAGAAGAGACAGACCTACTGTGGATCTCCTAAAGGCCCACACACCCTGTGAGCCTCTTAAACCACATGATTCTCATGAACCCTGGGATCCTCCACCACCCTCTATGAAGGATTGTTACTTAGCTTGATTTCTTCAGGGTGTCTTTCTGCAGAGAATTACAATTCCTCTGACTCAGACAGCAAAGGACATGTTATGACCAGAAGAAACAGTTACAATACACAAATGATAAGATCTATAAAAATATTCAAAATGTTACCCTGAAATCTTACAGAGAATGGTGGCATCTCTTCCAACATAATTCATTTTACTGAAGAACCAATATCAAGTGGTAAGTAAGAATGTGAATTATGCAGAAATACTGTCTGGGATTTATCCTGATTGTGACATTTATGAGTGATATGTCATTGACAAATTGCTTAACTTGTCTTTTCCCCAGTTTCCTTACCTATGGAGCAATTTTCAGAGACTTTTGACTTCATATTTTTAAAAAATTCTCACAGTTTTCTTGAAAGGTAGGGAGATGGAGCAGATATCATAGTTTATATTTTACAGACATTGTCAATAGTCATAATGGCTAGTACCTGATAATAGAATCTACATCCTGGACAGTGGACCATCTGTTAGCCATGGTATGCTAAGGTTTTATGTATGAATGATGATGGTGCTGCTGCTGCTGCTGATAATAATAATGGTGCTAAAATTATGATGGATATCATGTACTGAAGACCTGCTCCATCCTAGGTCCTTTGATGCAAAACTGTTTTGCTTCTGCATTTTATAGGAGAATAAAGTGAGACGTTGAAAGAAATTGGGCCGAGGCTGGTATCACTGTGCTCACAGGATGATTTTGCAGAATTTATGTAAATATTATTTATAAACTTTAATGGTAATATATCATATATATGATATATATTATCCCTTCTGGTAACTTCTCCCACTTGTCTAGTCAAGCTGACTTAAGCTATTTTTAAAAAACAAAACAAAATATTTTTCTTCCCTAGCCCTGAATAAGATGGCTATGTTTCTAGTACCATGCATGATTTTTCCCTTGTTAAGTAGTACTTAAGTCTGGTTAGAGAGCTGTTGGTTACCATCAAGGTATATGCACCATTGCATCTTTACTGCAACCTTAGCATTGTCATGCCACCCTATTTGAGGACTGCTGGTTGCTTCCTTCCTTTGCAAATTTCAATTGTAGCTCTCAGAGAGGAGGCATTAAAAAATAAAAATCAATACAAATACATTATATACAAACGTGTTTTTTCTTTCTAAATTAGATGAAAGTAAAACATTTACCAAAGAAGTTTCTTCATACTTTTTCTATGCATGATACTTTTACTTTCAGTTAGCCTTTCAAAAAGTATTGCTTTTACATTTTGATATTATAATTACAGTATTTCTTCCTTCCCCTTCCTCCCTCCAAATTCTCCCTACTCTCCTTCAAGTCTATGACTCTTATTTCATTAATTTTTAATGTATATATGTGCATATATATATATACACACATACATACATATAAAACTGACTCAGTCTGTATAATGTTACTTGTATGTATATGTTTTCAGAGCTGACCATTTGGTATCGTACTACCAATTGGTGTACTTTTCCCATGGGAAGACCATTTTTTATCTCTCCCAGCATATCTTAGTTGTCTATAGTTATTTGTATAGAGTTGAAGACTTGTGAGCTTTCAAGTCTCACCAACATGTTTGACTTAACTTGAGCTAAACAAGGTCAAATAGCATTTATGATGTTTAGATTATGATTGCGAATTGTGGTAGTTATAGTAAGCCAAGCAAGAACAGACTGTATTGAAAGGCAAGCATTTCTGTACTCTTGAATATATGGGAGTCAGGATAGGACAAGGATAGTTGGTCATCCATGTTACTGCGGCACAAAAAGCCAAATTATGGAATCAGACTAGTTGTCCATCAATAGATGAATAAATAAAGAAAAAATTTAGGTATACACATTGGGGTTTTATTTAGCTATAAAGAAGGATAAATTATGTTGTTTTCAGGAACTTATATGAAACTGGAAATAACTGTGTTAAGTGAAATAAGCCAGACACAGAAATATAAATATTACATATTTTCTCTCATATGTGAAATCTATTCAAGTAGAAGTGGTGAGATGAGAATAAGAGAGGGTGATGGGGCATGAATACCTCAAAGTGCATGATATACTTATATGAAAATGCTGTAATTAAGCCAGTTATTTTATATAATGAATATACGCTATTAAAATATGATAAAAGTGAACTCATAAAATAAAATATCATTAACTAAAGGTAAGAATGAAGTGAAATCAAAACTGCTTATTCTGTAGTCATTAAGTGGCAGGTACTTAACAAGCCAATCCCATCTGCAATTGGAAGAGGTAAATATTGTTATATTTGGTGCTATGTCAAGTCTTGGAACACAAAGGCTTTATATCAGAACACTGCAAATAAAAGACTGACTTTGAACTCAGATGTGATTCCACAAACTATGTCTTTATGGCCATGACAGCTGCCTTCCAGCAGCATGGACAAATAATCATGTGGAATTATAATAACTGAAAAGAACTATCCCCCCATAACTTTCTCTTCTGGAATATGAAGGGAAAGCAGGGTAGAAGTTAGGGGATTTTGATTCTAACCCCTAATGTACATCCACATGTCGCTTTAATTCTCTGGGCTTTGGGCGCATAGGACATGATACTGGTGCCACATAACAGTTAAGTATTACATTTGAGGTTTTGTGTTTTAGAGAAATTTATCCATCTGGAAAGACAGCTTAGTACTAGAGTGTACTTGCCTAGTATGAGTGAGGCCTTGGCTTCCCTCTCAGTACAGAAAAGCAAAGGAGTCCCAGGACCACAAGAACACTGAAAAGGAAACATTTGCCTTGAGTCCTGGAACTAGGCAGTAATGCTTCACAAATTCTGCTTCAGTGTTATGCTAAGCTTGATATTACATCATCTGGGCATCACTGCATTCTGTGTCTAAGCTAGGAAAACTCCCCTAATATTCAGTCTAAATGCGAGCTTTTTCAAGTGTTCTTTGGGCTCATTTGAACATTTTGCTAGTTTTTCATCAATTAACCAAATAAATGCAGTTTTGACATGCATTAATTTTGTGTTTTCCTGAGTCAACACTTTTTACCTTTTCATTACTACTGCTTTAAAATTTACTACTGTTTTAAAATTTTCATATACATATATGTATATAATTTTTAAATTTTCACATATAAATTATAATAGTGACTTCATTGAACTGAAGCATTTGGGCTTCTTGAAGTGCCACATAGTCAGCCGACAAAGAAGAGGGCCACTATACTGCCCTGGGTGAATGACCTTGTTAATAATGAGGAACTAAGTTGTTACTAACTGGGGAATGTAGTTGGACTTTCCTTTGGGCTTCCAGCTCAGAAATAATGACATAGAGACTTATTATTAATTTTGGAATCTCAGCGTGGAATCTAGGCTTGTTCCTAAGTAGCTCTTATAACTTAAATTAGCCCATTTATATTAATCTATGTTTTATCACATGGCATTACCTCTCTTCCATCTTGCACCTCCTGTTTCTTCTCCATCTCTCTTGGCATCTCCTGCATGCATAGATTCCTCCTCCTCTTCCTTTCTTTCTGCCCAGAAGTCCCACCTATACCTCCTGCCTAGCTATTGGTCATTCACCTTTTTATTACACCAATCACTGCAACACACCTCCACACAGTGTACAAATATCCCATAGCAGAGGAGCTATAATGAGAAATATGTTAAGAATGCAAGAGACCCCCCTGGGGTACCTTTCAGAACTCTCCCATCTTAGAATGTTCATGGCTTCTGTTAAAAGTCTATGGGAAACTATAAGAACTCATTCCAGGTGGGATTGTTAACAAACCCCTGAAGAATTTTTATAGTGAACTTTTGAAAATGTGTCTCTAGTACAAATCTGTCTTTTTAAAAAATAGATTTAGAATCTGGTGATTTCTTTTACCTTCAATTTTTATCTAATGAGACACTAAAAAGGTTTCCTAGTTCTTTCTCTAAACCTCCTGTGCAAACACTAAATTAGCTCCTTAGTAAAGGTGAACTATGATTCACTGAACACATTCTATGTCAATTAGACAGCTACTAAGTGCCAGGCACAGATAGAGACCTTGAAAATATCACAAACACAATTTTTTGCTTTGTAATCTGGAGCTACCGTGTGCGTGTGAGTGTGTGTGTGTGTGTGTGTGTGTGTGTGTGTGTGTGTGTGTGTGTGTAGGGAGGAAAGGAAGAGGGAGAAGGAGAGATGGAGGGAGGGTCACTAGGTCACTGGTAACATACTGCCTGCAGGCCAAATCTGTTTGCTGCTTTCCCATTTGAGTAAAGTGTTAATGGAACACAGTGATATGTATTTGTTTCTTCACTGTTTGTGACTATTCTTTGTTACAGTGGCAGAGAATACTTGCACAAAAGACTGAGACTTTCACACTTTACACCCTTAACTGTCAAAACCATACAGAAAAGGCTTGTCAACTTCTTCTCTAGGAAGAGTGTGCCATAGTGAAGGCAAATGCCCTGTGGAGAGCACTTTGTCTGTTCAAGATCCTGCAAGGTGCTTATGCTTGATGGGAAAGAAACAGGAGGACATAGTAGAAAAGCAGCTCGATCACATCACAGTGAGGATGCTGGCTTGTTCTTGGAATAAGACAGAAAGTCGACAGAGGCCAAAGCAGAGTGGTGTGATTGGATTTTTGTCTTAAAGGGGATTTTAGTTTACTCTACTCACTTTATTTCTTCTTCCTTGTAATCTTCGATCTTTCTTCTCAAGAAACATACACTAATGAATTTAACTGCAGGGTATTTCTGATCCTTGCATATGAATGGCCCTTTGTTCCATGAATTTTGAGAACCCGGAGCCAAAGTGAAGCTACAGTCTGCCCACAAGCTTATTAAAAGCTATCCATTACACACAGTTCTGAGATCTACCATAAAAGGTCAGTATTCAGCATACTCCACAAAAGGACATCCCAAAGCTTTGCTTCCCTGTGTAAGTGTACATTCACTCGTTACAGAATTGTGTGTGCCAGATGCTGGCTCATCAGTTTATAAGCACCAAATGCACACAGCCTTTAGTTTGAGGGAAATGTATTACTGGCGATTTTTAAAATGCATTTGCAGCAGATTGAGAAGAATATGTCTTTTCTTGTGTGGGAACATGTGTGACAATGCCATGGTCATTTCCCCTCTATCAAAATGGAAATATACACCTTTTAAATTGCATTCTCCTGGTCTTGATTTCAAGGTGACTATCTTTGGAGCCATTCAGTCACACAAGACACTGTAGTCACTTTGAAGATGTTATTTGTGCTGCATACACAATTTTGAGCAATTTCTCTTTGGCATTTCCATTGTGAATATTGTACTGTTTGCCTTCTTTTTCAGTCTATCTTATCATCTTTGAGGTAGGATCATTGACTATGCGTTTATTTCCAGGCCTTTCTTTTCTTAGGTAGTTTAGTGACTGTGACATTATGCATGTCAAAGATTTAAGATACAAATTGTGGCAGATAGTCAACATCTAATATGAAAAATAATTTGACGCAGAACTCTTAACCCGTAAAGCTTTTGTGGTTGTACTAATCAAAGGAGTATATTTACTGTCTGTGAGCAGGCCAACTTGGATAGTGTAGGTAGGTTCAAATAAAATTACCCACATTAAATCATGTTGATATTTTTCAGAGCACTATAATGAATAAGTGGTTGTAGTGTTATCTGTTATTTTATTTTATGATTGATGAAAACAAATGTTTGGCTCTTCAAATTACACATTTAATAAACAAATTGGTGACAATAAGAAAACTGCCGGGCGTTGGTGGCGCACGCCTTTAATCCCAGCACTCGGGAGGCAGAGGCAGGCGGATCTCTGTGAGTTCGAGGTCAGCCTGGGCTACCAAGTGAGCTCCAGGAAGGGCGCAAAGCTACACAGAGAAACCCTGTCTCAAAAAAAAACCAAAAAAAAAAAAAAAAAAAAGAAAATTTTTGAGGCACAGGTTGAAATACTAAAAATAATATCTGGCAGACATAAAATTTAGGTTCATCTGACAAATTGGCTTCATGCTTAAACTGGGGAATGAATAAATCCTTAAAAATATCATCCCAAAGCTGTTAATATGGAATTTTGTGCTGTGTTTTGGTTAGAGCATTTTTATTTGATATTAATGGAGTAAGTGAAATGTAAAATGATATTCATTTAATCTTTATTGGCAGTTTTACTTTCTGAATTTGGTGCTCCTGGTCAGTGGCAAAGATGAAGAGCTTAATGCTAAAACTGTTCAGAAAAGCTTTGGAAAATCTCCAGCTCATCTGGTTTGTAGCATCTATTCAGGGCTAAGGTATTTGAATAGGCCATAAAAACTTCCAAGAGGAAGTCATCCTGATGAGCTTTTAAAAGGTAAATAGTGGAAATCAAAACCATTTTTAAAAAGGCATTTCATTGTCTAAAAACTGCAGTAAGCGATGGGTACCCTATAGGATTCCTGTGTTGAGGAAAACTCACGTGACTATGCCAATTGACAAAGCATTATTTTTCTAGTATTATTACACATACCTACAGGACATTTAAGGCTTGGTGGGCATGTGGAAAGCCCATGCAAACACAGTCTCTTCCTTCTAGCCAAATGAGCCTTTTTGTCTCCAAGTTGCTTGTGATTAGAAGGTTTTATCTTAGCAAAAGAGAGGAAACTAGTGTCCTTTCTACAACACTTCTAGAGTCAGGTACACGTGAGGAAGAATAGTAGTCTCAATTTTACATTTTGCCAATGGAGGAAAAGAATGGAGAACAAACACTTCACCCTACTTGTTTGTCAAGGAGCAAAAAAAGACATAAGTCATGCTTTGGTAACGTTGCAAAAAATATGACAGTCAATTTGCCAGGGACAGGTCTTCTGAAGTGTCTTGTGTAGAGGATAACCAATACTACACTATTCATAATAACATCTACTCTATTATTGTCTTTTGAGAATTTATGTGTTGAGCATGATAATAATGGATTCAACTTCATTTTCCTTAGTCGGCTCTTTTGAAACTACAAACTACTTGAAGTTAAGTACTTAATCTAAGATCATAACATTAATAGACAGCTAAGCTAGTCTTCACTTCGAAATTTGTAATTCTACCCACTTTGCAATATCCTTTTCTATAGAAACAATTCAGTATTTAAATAAGTTTCAAGGCTATAAACATTCACTTATGACTGAACATCTTCTTGAGAATGTTCTAGAACATCTCTTTAGTTATGGAAAATTTGCAAAGGTTACAATGAGTTAACTCTATTTCTCTTAGGTTCTCAGAATTTTACTTTCACTCTTAGGTTCTCAGAATTTTACTTTCATCTTAGATCCCCATTCCTGATAGAAATTGGGATGGGTAACAGGAACAGTTGATCCTTTAAGTTTTATTTCAATTTCAGATTTTACTGTTCTTTGGTGGCTTGGAAATTTTCAGTGTCTCACACAATGCACCCAGTTTTAAATTTTGTTCATTTGACTACTACTAATACTGTTCTGTCTGTCTGTCTGTCTCTCATTTTGTAGAGTTTCACCACATAGCTTTCCTGGAACTTGTCATGCAGTACATTCTGCTCTTGGACATGTGATAATCCTGTCTTTGCCTCTTCTTCCTGAGTGCTAGGATTGTAGGTATGTCACCCCGCCTGACCCATTTCTATATTTTTACAATGAGAAAAGTATTTTGACTACTATAAGCATCAAAAATATAATAGCTCTCACTCTGTCGTGCTCAGCAGACAGCAGTTCACAGCATACCTCCTCATCCTCCAATTCTTATATTCTTTCTGCTTCTTCTTCCATAATGGTCTTTGAGCCTTGGGGGTGGAATGCTAAAAAAACTGAGGAAGGAACTGGAGGGTGTATATGATCATATATCATTGTGTATGAAATTCTCAAGATAAAGAATATTGTATATAATAAAAAGAAAAATAATACAATAGCTGTATAAATGATCCAAGTTCTTGAGGAAGATTGCATATGAACATCCAAGTTATTATTGCCACATAAATGATTTACATTTTAGCACAAAAATTGAAAGATACTGGATAACTTAGTGGCACACTTATCTTTATTGAAATTGAACAAATGCTTTTTTAAAATAATCCCTTTTACAGCACATGTAAAATGTAATTATTTCCATATATTTTTACAGGTTGTCTGTTGAGTAAGCAAAAATACATCTTTTTTTTTCTTACTTAAAACATGTAGCCAGGATTCAAACCACGTAGCTCTGGTACCAAAAAGGCAACGGGTTATGAAAATCACAGTACAGTTTTAATTTTTTTAAGTTAATCAAGGATTTTTAAAACGATATTCACTTGGATTGAAAGTAGAAATTACAGGGCAGTCAACATTAGGACAGTAGTTACAGCTACAATAAGAGCAGAAACGGGAAGTTCAAGCTAATCTGAGCTACACCATTCAGAACACACCACCTCCATAAATGCTGTGGCTGAGCAGCTGCAATAGCTAAGTTACACTTGGGCACTTAAAGTTACACATAAATAGAGCCAAAGTGAAAAAATATACATAGTAGGCTAACTTGATCTAAAATAAAATGAGCATTTTTTGAAGAGGATATACTGGTAAGTCAATTACACAATACACAATGAAACCCCCAATTTACATCTAGGAAAGAAAAATAATATCAAAGTGCACACCTACACAGACAGTAGAGTAGAAACCTGTTCTTTGTCATTTGTGTTTATTTTGTTGTCGTTTTCTGGATAAGTAGAAAGAATTTTCAACCCACAAAAGGATTTTTTGGGTGAAACACTAATTACAGACATTGTAAAGATCATAGCTCAGGAGGCTCATTTTAAAAACGAGGCAGCATTTTCCTGAAAAAGTTTGGTCCTCAATTTACTATAGACTATTCACTATGGTCAGATGGTAAGCATTTTTCAGTGTGTGTGTGTGTGTGTGTGTGTGTGTGTGTGTGTGTGTGTGTG
>CABHPR010126866.1:30560-42701 GCA_902168415.1 Peromyscus melanophrys | reverse complement strand
AAAAAAAAAAAAACCACAACAATGAAAGGAAAAAGGCTCTGAATTTGAATGAGAGTAGGGAAGTATATGAGTGGGCTTGGAGGGAGAAAGGGAAGAGAGAAAATGATGAAATGATACTGCAATCATAAAAATATATAAAAAAGAACAAAATTTTGGGACTCACACTTGTTTATTTCAAAATATGTCAAAAAGCTTTAGAAACCAAATTACATAATAATAGAATAAAGACATACATAGATCTATCATAAAGCAGAATAGATATTTTTGATATGTCCAAAATCCTCAATAGGAAAACGATAACACTTTTTACTAAGTGATGATGGGAAAACTGTGTGTCCACATGGAAAAGAAGATGAAATTGGACTTTTATCCTATATCATATTTAAAAATGAGTGGAAATTTACAATTTCGAGACAATATTGACAACCTTAAAATGAGAATAATATATGGAAAGAGCTCATTGATTTTAGGCTTGACAATTATTTTATAATATGATACTCAATGAATATAAAAATCAAGCAAAATATACAAGTCAATTTGTATCACATTAGGAAAGATTCTATGTAACTCAAGTAACAAGAATTTAAAGAACAATTTTGACTCTGTTCAAACAACATAAAGAAGACATAAATATACCCCAAGAGAAAAAACACAAGAAGCTGAATGAAGTAAGGAATTGATTCAAGGCATGAAAATTGAATTAACAAAAAAGATTGAAGTGTTGAAAACAAACTAAACAGAAATGATTCTGAAAACAAAAAACATAATCACCCAAAATAAAACTCAGTGGAAAGCCTCGCTTAGACTGGATCCACAGACAGCAGTATCATGGCTTGAAGACAAGGTAATAGAATTGGATCAGAAAATAAAAATCAATGATTTATCTATCTATCTATCTATCTATCTATCTATCTATCTATCTATCTATGACATTGAAAGGCTCTGGGACAGAATAAAATGACAAAAGTTCTTATTTTCTTTACTTTAAAAATTTGGTGGAAGTGGGAATTAGACAGGGTTTCTCTTTGTAGCCCTGGCTATCCTGGAGCTTGCTCTGTAGACCAGGCTGGACCTAAAATTCAGAGATCTGCTTGCCTCTGTCTCCTAAATGATGGGATTAATGACTTGTGCTACCACTATCTGTCTTAGTAAATATTTTCAACAAAATCATTAAAGATAATTTCTCAAATTTAAAGAAAAAGATAACAAGCCAGTAAACAAGAAACTTTAAAATACCAGACAGACAAGACAAGAAAATGAATTCCCCACAATATGTTATAATTAAAATGCTTAAAAAAAAACACAATAAAGATTTTGAAAAATGCAAAAGAAAGATATCAAGTCAACAAGAAAGGCAAGCACATCAGAATAACACCGGATTGTTTAACAGAAATATTTAAAGCCAGAGGGCTTAAAAAAACATGTCCTGAGGTCAGAAAGAACAAAAATCCCAAACTATGACTATTACATTGAACTAAATATTACATGATGAAAATAATGTATGACCACTAAACCACTTACACAGAGGACACTGGGAGGAATACTTTGGTCTGAAGACAGGAATATGCACACCAAAAATATCACAAGAATAACTAAGTAACATCAAAACAATTAATCATAAGATCTAAGAAAACACTATAAGATCAACAAAATCATAGTAACCAATATGCATATCTTTCAATAATAATGCTAAACGTTAATGGTCTCAAATCCCCCAATTAAATGACACAGACCAGCAGATTACATTAGAAACAGAATCTTTCCTTTAACTGCCTATTGGAAACACTTTTCACCATCAACAGTAGACAATACTCTAGTATAAAAGGATGGAAAAAGTTATCCCAAGCGAATGAAAGTTACAGATACAGAAGTGTAGATATTTTAATATCTGATACAATAGACTTCAAAAGAAGAATAGTGAGAAAATACAAAGCTTTTTTCACATTGATTAATGCAGAAATTCATCAAAAGAAGATTACAATTCTAAATAAATATATGCCAAATATAGGCACACTCAATTTCACAAAACAAAACAATTATATATAAAAACATAGTTTAGCTGGGTGTGGTAGTACACATGTTTAATCCCAGTACTTAGAAAGCAAAGGCAGGAGGATCTTTGTGAGTTCATGGTTAGTCTGGTCTACATAGTGAGCTCCAGGACAGCCGGGACTACATAGATAGACACTATTTCCAAAACCAAAGCAGGAAAAAGGATAGCCTTATCTCAACACAGTGACAATGGGATGACGTCAATATCCTATTATGACTAATAGACAGGTTACCAGACAACAAACTAACACTGTATTTAAATAAGATCATAAATTAAATTAACCTAAAATCTCTGTCACTCACCAGTCCCACAGCCGCTCAGACCCAACCAAGTAAACACAGAAACTTATATTGTTTAAACTGTTTGGCCTAGTGGCTCAGGCTTCTAGCTATCTAGTTCTTATATCTTAAATCAATCCATTTCTATAAATCTATACCTTGCCACGTGGCTCGTGGCTTATCGGCATCTTCACATGCTGCTTGTCTTGGTGGTGGCTGGCAGTGTCTCCCTCACTCAGCTTCCTGTTCTCTTAATTCTCTCCTCTCTGTTAGTCCCGCCTATACTTCCCACCTGGCCACTGGCCAATCAGTGTTTTATTTATTGACCAATCAGAGCATTTGACATACAGACCATCCCACAGCACTGAATGCCTATATAAAATGTTTTAAAGATATCAAATAATTAAGTTAATAATATATGGTAGAAAAACAAGAACAGGCCAAACCCCAAAGCTGTATGTGGGAATTAATTTTCTAAGCCTATACAGGAATTAATGAAATAGCAACAAAACCTTAAAAATAAACAATATAAAGAATTGATTTAAAAAAGAGCTGGTTATTTGAAAATATGACAAAGTTGACAAACATTTACCATGCAAACTGAAAGAAGAGAGAGAAACTCAAATTCATATAATTAGAGTTGAAAGGGGGAGACAAGCAGACACCAACACAATTCAGAAAATCATGAGGCTAATTGTTTAAACCAATGCTCTACTCAACTGAAAAATAGAAGATGACGTGGTAGAAAGAATGAAAAGGCTAGAGGATGGGGGGCATTCTGTGAAATGCTCTTCTTGACATGTTGTGACTCTTGCACTCACAAACTCACAGATGTTGGGGCTACCTGCACAGGATCAATCCAGCCAATACTCTGGCATAGCTGGGAGAGATTATCTGCAGGTCCCACTTCTAGTTAAGGAGTTTTTGACAGTTGAAAGTTTCTGAGGGAAAATCTTTCTTTATTAAGGATGTGGACCCTGATAAGACACCCATATATGTATACCTAACACTCAATGTACTTAGTGGGAGATCTGTCTGTTTATCTATCTATCTACCTACCTATGTATCTATGTTTCTATGTATGTATGTATGTATGTATGTATGTATGTATGTATGTATGTATCTATCTATCTATCTATCTATCTATCTATCTATCTATCTATCATTTGTCTGTCTGTCTATCTTTCGATCATCATCATCATTATCTATAATCTATCCATCATATATCTGTTGGTCACGGCCACTCATCAGAACTAGATAATATAACTCCATTACTGAGGATACCACATGTTTGGTATTCAGCACACAGAAAAGTCAAGTTAGAAAAATCCTAGAAGCCACCATCCCACTACATAGTGTCCATAGCCCTGGAAGGTGTGATGCAGGAAAGGCATCAATGGCGTTTTCCAACGTATATCCTGCATATTAAGACACTAACCTGCATTGGTGCCACCAGTACAGTAGTGGAATGGTTGTTTTGGATATAGCCAATGACTACATTTGTAGCAGAATCTTAAAGAGTCTTATTAATAAGATCAAATCCGGGGCCAGTTATTGGGGTGAAATGCTGGATGGTCAGAGAGACAGAATAAGCCACAGCTTCCTCCCCTGGCCAATTCCTCAGGTGGTCTTGTTTCCTCAGACTGGAAGCTTCTGCGTCCTCATATCCGAATGGCTCTCAGTTGAACTGTGCTTCTCGAAAGCCTGAATGCTTAACCAACCAAATGCTTAACCAGCCAAATGCCTCGAGTTTCTGGTCCTCATGCCTTATATACCTTTCTGCTTTCTACTACCACTCCCTGGGATTAAAAGCTGGCTTTCTGGGATTAAAGGCGTGTGTCACCATGCTTGACTGTTTCCAACGTGGCCTTGAACTCATAGAGATCCAGAGGGATTTCTATCTCTGGAATGCTAGGATTAAAGGCGTATGCTACCACTGCCTATCCTCATGTTTAATATTGTGGCTGTCCTGTTCTCTGACCCCAGATAAGTTTATTAGCGTACACAATATTTTGGGGAACACAGTACCACCACATACATTACTGGTTTCAAAATCCACAGTATGGAAAGAAATACATACCTGATACTATAAACATGGGCAAAAACTTGTGGTTAAAGTTGTCACAAGCCCTAGTGTAGCATACACTACTAATGTTAAGTTAAATAGATATCTAGTCAAACTACTTTCTAAATATTTATGTTTATACCCTTAGACTATCCATGCTTCTATCCATCCTGGACAAATAAGATTTTTTTCTCAGTGGATGATGATTAATAAAGAGACTCATAACTAGTCAAATTTCAAAGAAAAAAAATGATGGTGGAGAGTTCAGTCCTAAATGTGACGTCTCTATATTCCTCCCAGGTCAAAAGAATGTCAAGCAAAAAGGAAAATAAAGATTGCACAAGGTGAAGGATGGGGGAAGTATTATGAAAATTCTTTTGGATGTAGTATAACTGTTGTTTGTTCATGCTTACATAAGTTGTGCTATATTCAGATCTGATAAAACTGAACCTTCACAAGACCTACCAATAAAAACACAAGACATTAAATTAAGAGATAGAGACCACTACAGAACACCACAATCTATCAAAATGTAGAGTTGTGAAGTCCATGCCCAAAGGCTGTATCTATATTTCAACTCCTGCACCTAAAACTCAGGGAATATTATGGAAGTGGGGGCCAGAAATACTGTAAGAACCATAAGGTCAAGGAATTTTTTGTGAGATTATGTTTCCTAGGAATGGCAGAAACTACCCATAAAGTCTCACCAACATGACTATGTAGACTTGAGCTGAACAAGGACAACATTGGTAGACATGTTTATGTGGACAGGGGAATGTCCATGAGGCCTTCAGAAAATGGTGACTCAAGCATGTAAGAAATGCTGAGAGAGAAAGACGCTGTCTTCCTCAGGAAGAGCACAACAACTGGTGATGTAATAACAAACAGTCATCCCTGAAAATGTACATAGAACTAACATTATACATACTGAGCAGGTTGTTCTTCTATACATAGGAATATATTCATGTGGATAAAGAATATATATGTAAACACACACACACACACACACACACACACACACACACATGGATAGAATTTCCAATTCCCAAAATGGCCAAAAAATACTTTACTAATTTGCACTATACCTTTAATCCCAGCACTCAGCAGCCAGAGCCAGGTGGATCTCTGTGAGTTCAAGGCCAGCCTGGTCTAAGAGCAAGATCTAAGACAGGCACCAAAGCTACAGAGAAACCCTGTCTCAAAAAGCCAAAAAAAAAAAAAAAGTTTAGTCTCTTTAAAATATCCAATCTCTTTTAAAAGTTCAAACTCTTAGCTGTAGGCTCCAGTAAAAAAGTAAAAATTAAATTAAATATTTTCCCACTTTAAGAGGGAAGAACTAGCACACAATCAGTCTGAGCAAAGCCAACCCATACTCGGACATAAAGCCTTGGGTCACTCCTGTGGCTCTTCCCTCAGCAGCACACACAGCTTGTCTTCTTGGCTCTGACCAATTCCACTCCACCACTGTTGCTGTTTTTGGAGGTCATCCTAGGGTACTGGTGTCTCCAAAGCTGGGATACTCTGCTGGAACTAGAAAACACTTTCAACAATAGCCTCATCAGGGCTTTATTCATGGCACCAAGCCTCAACTTCCTCTGTGTGACCACTTCAATCCTGAGCCTTCAACTGCTCTTGAGGCTGCACCTTCACCAATGACTCCCCAGTGCCAAGCCTGAGCTGCACTCTATAACCCCTTCATGCCTTCAAAACCAGTGCTACCTGGGTGACTCTTGCACTACCATGTTAATCACCTCTGGAACACAGCCTCTGTGTGCTAACATTCAGGAACAGCTTCCTAGAAGACTTTCACCTCAATGATGCTGGTCTCTTCTTAATCACTGCTTATTTCTCAGATCTGGTTAACAAACATCAACTGTTGTAGTAAGGCAAAGTTTTTACTTTAGTGGTTCTGGTCTCTTGTGGATCACAGTTTATTCTTCAGCTCCAGCTAACCAGATAACCCAGATGCAACACACAAAAGGTCTGGTAGAGTCTTTGCCTCCCTTTGAACTGTCACATGCCAGGCCTCCATCCTTTGCACTGCTCTCAACATTCTTATCTTCTAAGCTCCTAAACAACAGCTCACTAAGCTCTCAACATTCAGTGGCTTTTCTATCCCCAAATTCCAAAGTCTTTCCACAATCCTCCCAAAAGCACCACAGTAAGATCTGTCCCAGCAATACCTTCTCCGTCATCATGTCTGCTTGCATGCTGCTGTGCTCCTGGCGTGATGACAATGGACTAAACCAATGAATCTGTAAGCAGGACCCAATCAAATGCTTTCTTTTATAAGAGTTGCAGTGGTCATAGTGTCTCTTCACAGCAAAAGAACACTAATTAACACAACTCCCATCATATTAATCAATGTCCACTCTTTTAAAACCTAAACAAAGCAAAATCTTATAAAGTGTAGGGTCATGCTATCAAACCCTTGAATAAAAAATGTCTAATCACCAAAGCTGTGTCACTTCTAATATGATCACATAAAAAGGTTCATTAATGAAATTTCAATTCCATGGACAATAACACAGCCAGTAGCCGGGATGCCTCCATTACCTCCTGGACTCAGGGGCTTATGAGTAGTGCTTTTATGCACATTAATTTCACAGTGCCCTATGCTGCTAGTGTAGGTTTTAGCTTTCCAAGATATCCCCTGCTCTCCTGTGCTCACATCTGATACAGGCAAATCAGTGCCAAGACCAATAAAACCCTTCTTTATAGGCTCCATTGGTGAATCTCCATGTAATGTTTTCCCATTCATTATCTCTATGGTTCTGGGACTTTATCTTGATACCCACTTTAGCAGCAGCAAATGGCACCAGGACAGGCACCAAAACTACATGGAGAAACCCTGTCTTGAAAAACGAAAGAAGAAGAAGAAGAAGAAGAAGAAGAAGAAGAAGAAGAAGAAGAAGAAGAAGAAGAAGAAGAAGAAGAAGAAGAAGAAGCAGCAGCAGCAAGCATTTCCAGTTTATTCATTCACATCAGTTCTCAGTCTCTTGCTGGGCTAAGATCCTAGCTGTGCTGTGCCTTCTAGCCTTCAGTGGTGTTCTACGAGCCTTCATCATGCCAGATGGGGAGGAACCACCTGTAGTTAGGGTTTGATGATCCACAGGATGCCATGCACCCAGATTTGCTTTTATTCCATGCTTTCCCCAGCCTCCAGGTCCACACCCAGCTTGTCTTCCACAATGCTAGAGCTGCGGTTAAAGAAGGCCCTTACCATCTTGAAGAAGTTGAATTCATCTTTGTATTGGCAACAGCCTCACTCTAGTGGTGACAGTGCCCACCATAAGCCTCTTCTGGAGTGTCTCATGCAAGACAGCAGCTGAGCTTCCTAAAGCACAAGGACAGTGAGGGGAGAGGCTGGCCAGACCCAGGAGGCCAGCATTGGAAGGCTTGAGCCAATATTTTTCTAAAGGATGTGAAATAGTACTCTTTGAATGAATTAATTCGGTGCACTGCTTGGAGACCAGGAGGCATGGAAGTATCAGCACTGTCTGGGAACATATTTTTTTCTGAATAATTAAGATAGGTGAATGCTAACTTAGCAAATATATGGATATTGAGGGTCACAGAAAGTACTAATGCCTTGTTTGAGGCAGAGAAGAGAAATATACAAGGGCTCTATGATTTCTGCTCAGATAAGGCTAGAAAACATTAGCAATGGTCAGAAAGCTCTGGATTGTTTCATAATTGTTCTTTTTTACTTGGAAATTTGTGTGTTATGAATGAGATGATTAATATTTGATTCTTTCTGTGCTGTGAGAAATAGCATTTTCAAAATATTATTGAACTACTACTATTTTCAAAGTATGTATCTTTTGCTTCAGGAATTTAAATAGAAAGAAACACATAATTTGTTCTAATGAACACATGTATAGTCCATGGAAATCAAATGTTAAATAAGGATTAGTAATAGCAAAAATTTAAAAAGCTATAATAATGAAAAAGACATTCATAATCAAATTGATACATGAAAACGAGGAACACTATCAAGATTACATCACGCAAATAGATTTAAAGTTATAGTTAGAGAACATGAGAGGTTAACTGAAGGAGAAAAAAATAAATCTACTTCAATACTGCAAGTCTGAATAGCCAGAGTGCTGCTTCTCTACAACTGTATTTTGGTTATTTTGAATGGAAGTACCATCCAGGCTATGTTATATTGTAATAATTTTACTTAAAAATATGCTACAACATAATGAAATGATGTGTCTGAACATGTGAATTCAATGGACGCAGATATTGCAAAAATAGTAGAGTGAATGAAAACAAAGACACTTTATAACCACTCTATCAAAAACCAGGGATCATTTCCAATATCTTTATGCAGCATTATCTCCATGTATGTACTTATTAAGCATCTCTCTAATCAGTACTTCTGAATTTCCTGAGGCACAGATAGATCAGAAATCAAGTTCTCCCATCCAAAGATACACATTGAATATGGGCAAAGAATTATAGGACATGTATGGTTACTTTCTAAATGCTGACAATCATCTATCAAGTTACCTTCAGTTGAACTCCTAAAAACATATCCTAAAGCTAACAGTACTTGTAGCTAGATTCTTATTTTGAGATGTATAAATTGAGTGTCTTGATTAAACTACCTCTTACCATCAATAAAAAAATGCAAAGTCATCTATGTAAATGTTTCTTCATTTTTTTTCAAAATTGCTTACTAGCATATGAATATGAGTTCTGATGAATGTATCAACAAAGTTGCAGTTGTCTCAATAATATACAATAGGTAGTACAACCACCCAACCTACAGAAACAACTATATTTGAAGCAGATCCACACTTAACATTGCACATTTTAGTAGTAGAATCAATATCATGCTCCAAGAACAGAAAAGCCAAATTGTTAATAGAATATGTGCTGGTGGCCATGGCCATGTCAGAGCAATAGCAGGTGACAATGGAAGCTCAGGTGTCAGCCCACCAGAAGAAACACTCTCTGATGAACCTATCTTGTTCAAGCAAGGCTTATGAGAATACAGATTCCAGAATGTCCTTAGCCTTCACATGTTCCCGCTACATGCTTTTCTCTGGTATCTGATATAACATATACGTATGTGGAGAGTCCCTCACTATCTGCATTGTAGTGTGTTTATCTCATGAATACATCCCAGTCTTCTGGGTATCTATTTCTGAGGATTGTCTAAAAGAGGAGTCCTCCTTAAACTGTGTTGTCTAACTGACACAGTTTTGAAGAATAAAAATAATATTACAATATGTTCCATAACTAATACCTATTGTTCCATGAGGACTGTGAGATACTTAGGACCTGCTTTAGATCACAGTTCAGATTTATGATTTAGGAAAACATTTGAGTCCTGGAGCCAGACTGGCTCAAATTTCCTTAATCTTTTTGCTGAGATATGAAGTTAGAGGTTTCTTGTACATCATTAAGTGAAACAAAACTTCAAAAGTACTTTAGATTATACCAGATGCCTTGATAATGGTTTTTTAGATAAATATTTCTTAACTTAGTTCACAAGGACATACTGAACTATCTGGCTAGGTCATAAATACAAAACAGCCCAATTATTCTAGCTGGCAAATTATTAAGTCCTTACATCCATTTCTGATCTAAATTTGTGAAAATATATTCTGACTAGTCAAGACTATAGAGTCAAGTTATTTTCTATAGAAATAGAAAGGCTATAGAAAATAACTTGACTCTATAGCCCCAAATGAGGACTGCAGGTGTTCTTAGATAATTAAAAGTTACACACAGGGCAGAAAGTACACATTAACTTTTAAACATTATGGTCATAATATCTTGGAAAGTGCCTGGTGAGCTGATACTAAAGGTAATACTGTAACTTGTTGAGCTTGAACCATAGACTCTGCATTACCCTTAACACTCACCAGTCATCTTGGATAAGATTAGCTCTCAACATAGATAGTATATATTGCATAAGAGTCATTGGGATGTCTCCGTTTTTCAGTCGTATCTTTTCCCTTGGAATGTGACATTTCCATGATTTTTGTATTGCCTGAGAGCTACTGTTATAGCATTTAAGCAGTACAGGGAAAGGGAACCAAGGAGCAATGAGAGAGAACAACATGAGATAACAGTCTGATGAGAAAAAGATGAGATAATAAAGAAAAGAAATAATCAAGAGAATATGTGTGAGTCTTTTCCTTCACTAAAAACCCTCAGATAGAACAGTCTTAGTTTGTGTTATGCTGTAGACTTTCCCCCTGAGCCCTGTCTGCAGCCTGGAAGCTGGTTCTTCTTGAGCTGCAATAAACATGCCAATATATTTTAGATTTTATATGTACAATGATGTGGAGATTGAGATTGTGGATCAAAGACTTAAGTATCAGGGGTGAGTCCTCCCCCCACACACATCTTGGGAATATTTGAAAGATAGCATATACAAAATGATACTCCTAACAAATGGTAATATCAAGCTGGAAAGCAAGGCAGTGGCTCAGATCCAGAAAGACAAGGCGAAGGTATCTGTATTTAAGACAAAAATAAATCCAATATTAAATTTCACTTTCTTAAATAACTAGTGTCAAGCTTCAGAAGTAATCCTATCATTCATTGGTAGTCCTAAGTCAAGTTAGAAGCTTAACACTTAAGAGGAACTCAATAAATATTTTTTGAATGAAAGAATGAATGAAATGACCCTCTGATGTGATAGTTAGATGTATGCAAAAGCATAAAACACAAGTCAACCATGATATCTTATTATCTTTGTGATCCAGGTTTTTTAATGACATTAATAGCTTTCATTGAGTCAATAAACATAGTGTGGAAAATTATTCCTTAATTTATGCAATGTACTACCAGAATCAAGTCATTCAATTACCCTTCAATGTTGCCTGAGGCTTCACTGTAGTTCCACAAGCATAATTAACAAAGAGCTTCCAAAGAAAGTGTGAGCAATCTGGCCAGATTTCTACTTCAATAGAACATCGTAAATACTGATTACCTGTATGCAAAGGGTCATAAAATAATAGCATCAAGAAGGGTCATATCTGCAAAAGTAGCGTGTTTCTAATATTTATGTAAAATTCCTTAGATTTAAAAAATTACAGCCATTGTCAGTAACCAACATTCTCTTGTGTTTTATTTATGTAATTCTATTACATTGATGGTGCCATCAACATTCTTCAAACATAAGGTACACAGGTAATAATTCCTTGGGTATTACAACTACCTAAAGGCCATAAGAGCACCTGGCTAATATTAGAAGGAAGTCAATTTGCAACTCCTAGGTTTTATAGTTATGACTTTCCTAGTATTTGTTTTCCTGTTTTAATTTTAAGAATCCAAGTCATAATTAGGATGCATTACTTGTTGATTTATCAAAGCACTTCTTGATATTTTCTATACATTTCTTTGTTTAACTCATCATACTAACATGAAAAATTCCCTGGCAGCTTATCTGCTGAGTAAGCAATATCCTAGTGTCTGCTTGCTGTGTAGCACATACAATAAACAGGAGATGAGAGAGTTGTGATTACTAAAATCCTCAGGAAGAATTTATTCCTCTAATAAAATGTTTAAAGACCAAAAAATGGAATAATTCTCTTTGATATATTAAAATAATTCCTACATTGAAAATTACCGTGTGTTCATTCAACAAATTTCTGTTAAGTGTTTAACTATGTGGCAAGCATTTAGTGACATACACAGAACAGGAAACACGGTGAGCATATTACCCAGAACTGCTGTGGGATGGTCTGTATGTCAAACATGTTGCTTATTGGTCAATA
>CABHPR010126866.1:1002-30550 GCA_902168415.1 Peromyscus melanophrys | reverse complement strand
GAGAGATTTGTCCTGACTGTGGGCCAGGCAGGAAAACTCTAGCTACACAGAACAGTTTGTTTTCAATGATGTTTAAAATCTGTTGAATACTATGGATGTGAAAAACATGATGAAAAGATTTTGGGAGACAATTTAAAAAAGGAGACCACAGAATATATCATATGTTTAAAGTAATCAGATTTCAAAATAAAAAAAATCATTTGGCTATTTTCTTTAGTTTTATTCTATAATCAAACGATGCCAGGCACTTTCTACCCTGTGTTACTTCTCCAATATAGCCTGGGTTATGTTCAAGAGTTTAGCCTATGTCCTTGCTCAAAGTAAATACCATATATCAGTTTAGATTTTTATGATGTGCCCTGCTGGTTGAGTATAATCATAGTGTCACATCTTACCCAGGATTTAATAACACTTTCTTTATGCATTATCTATCTACTAACAAATTCAGAGTTACTCTGAACAGATATCACTCAGGTAACACAAAGATAGTTATGAATATATCTATTACATAATAAACATGGAATCACACATTCAATTATATAATTATATCACTATGCAATTGCACAATGACCTACAATGAATTATGATCATGTTTAATCATTATACAATAATTGCATGATTAAATGTATGATTTATATAATAAATATATTTGTTATATAATAAACATGGAATTAGCATAACTATATTACAAATCAATCATTAACCTCAAATAAATAAATGACTCACTATTTAAAGAAACTTCAAGCAAATTCTTTTAGAACTGTAAAAATTGTTTCTATTTGATTGTAAGAATAAATGTGGATGTATTTAGTAAATTAGGATAATGGGAATTATTTTTGCAACTCTCAAATTCTTCACAGATTTGATTTGGATTTATTTCTGTCTTTATAATGAAGAAACAAGGTACATGCAAAATGCTTTGGGATAAGAATCATGAGCATAAATTTGCGTTCATTTCAAAATGTCTTCTTTTCTTAACCTAGGGCCCAGAGAAACGGAACTTCATGCACACTCCCTCCCTTCCAATCCTAAAATACTCGTGTATCTCCTTTTTTGAGGAAAGGCCACACGAAGCAATAAATCAGGCAGTGTAGCTGAGAATGAACTTCAACTTCATGTCTTCCTGCCTACACATCTCTAGTGTTAAGATATAAACCACTATTACCATACCCGGTTCAATAAAAGATATGATAATGTATAAGGCTACTTTTATCATAGAAACTTTTAATCTGTAGCTACCACACAGAATTGACTAGAAGTAATTGTGATTGTAAATACTAACAACCTCACCGGACCTAGAATTACCAGAGACCAGCCTCTGGGTACACCTGTGAGTGGTTATCTTCAGTTAGTAAACTGAGGAGATACTGACCTTAACTGGTCACAGCTCTCTAGGATGGAGTCCTCTACTGAATAAGATGGAGCTCCTTAGATGAACTTATTCACTCACTGCTATCTGCTTTCTATCTGTGTACGTACTGTGACCATTGTCTCTAGCTCCTGCTGTTGTGACTTCCCTGGCTAGTGGAATTTACTTTTAAACTGTGAACAAAAACACCTGTTGACTCCTCTAGGTACTTTGCTTAGATCTTTTGTTTCAGTCAAAAGAAAAGTAACTAAGAAAAAAAAAGCTGATGCCTAGTAGTGAGGCAATGCATTGTAGTGTGGTCCTTGCTACAATAAACCTGACCACAAGGCTCTAGCTTTTGGAACTGGGTTGTGAGAAGAATGTGAAAGGGATTAGAAATTTAAGCAATTAAAAGCCCCTAATCCTTATTAGCAGAGGGCTAGTGGGCCATTCCTGTTGGGGTTTGGAAGCCCAGAATGTCAAAAGAAATATGGACCCTGGAAGATTGGCCCATGAAGTATTAGATGGGAAAAATGATTCTATGGGTAGCTACAGGCCATTTGTTTGCTATTTTGGCAAAGATTATAGACGTATTATGCTCAAATACTGAGAACTTGCATAAGGCTGAATTTAAAAGTAGTGAGCCAGTTTTGCTAGAGTGAAGGGAGAAAAGTCTAAGCCAGGTGAGTATTCAGACTGTGGAGTGGTTAATACTCATCACTCTTGTCCAGATCTACAGGAAAAGAAGCAACCACTGGAGCAGAAAGACTTCAAAGAAAGATTCTTAGATGTTTGTTGTCATGCTTCTAATTTTCATTTTGCCCAATCTTTCTATGCCTCTGCCCCTGTCTTTTGAAGTGCAAATGTATATTCTGTGTTATTGCTTGTTGGAATTACATAATTTGGTTTTAATTGTATATGAGTATGAAGTTATGAGGTTGCCTTAGTCTCTGGAGAGACTCTATGTTTGTACTTATAAGCTGTAGCAGGGTCCTTGCTGTTGTTCCCTTTGGGGGTGGGGGCCAAGTAGGCACAGAGTCAAACCACACAGACTCAGGGAGAATGTCAAAACAACAAGCTCAGTTTATTCAGGAAGAGGCAAGCCTTATATACCCTTCACCCTACCCTGGGGGGAGGTCTGATGAATATGTATCAGCTGGTGTGACATGCTGCCTCTCATTGGTCCAGGTCATCTCCAGATCATGTTTCAGCTGCTGTTGCTAAGACCCTTAGGCAGACCCAGGCTGGCTCTCAGAAAGTATCTTTTTTAGTTTTTTTTTGGGCTGTCTGGCCCTCAAGCCCATTAGGGATGAGTCATCCCACATATCCACCCCTTTTTATTATTTTATAGGACACGCTCAGTGGGAGCTTGAGTGCATTGCCCTAACCTTTTTGACCCCACCTCAGGAGAGCTCAGCATAATGGACTGTGCCTGCCTTAGGTTGGCTTGCCAAACAAGCTTGTATCCATCATTGACTACCAGCCTGGAAGAGCATCAGTCCTGGAGAGCTGTCTGGGTGGTGGGCTTAGGCAGTAGCCTTCTGTATCTCAGTGAGTCATATGTGCATTATCTCTCTAGGAGGACTTTGATCTGGGTATCTGAGAGCCAATAAAACCTGTAGGGTCACCTTTGTGGCCACCTTCTATTGGTGAACCTGTTGCAGAAGATATTCAAACAAGAGAAGGATTAGTCAAAAATTTTCAATCTCAAGGACACGGATGGGACCCCAGTCATTTTTATCACACCAATTGAAGTCCTCCTGGTGATGTATAATCAACCTTGTAGGGGGTGAGGCAATTGCTTAATATCTAGGGTCACATGCCAGTAATGGCATGACCTTTATTAATGCCATGGTAGCAGGGCAAATCATACATTACCCTTCTTTAAGCTTCTTCTTTGTCCAAAGTCTCTTGGTCTGTTGCTGGATGCATGTCTCTGGAGGGTACCCATATCGGTGTGGTGGTATTCTTGGGAAAAATGCAAGCATATCCTGGCCCCCGGGTTAATAGGGGAGCAAGGGGTTGCCATTGAAGGGTGATGGGATTCCTCCAACACACCAAGGGCAATGGTGTCTCCCGAGGCAGGTAAGCCCAATGTTTATAAGCAGGGCTTAATCCCTTGTCATCAAAGTTGAGAAAATTAATGTGAAAAAGAACTTCTGCCAGAGCCAGGTTGGGATCTCTCTTGGCTTCAGAAGAGATTATTTTTTTTCAAGAGTTCCTTAAGTGTTCTATTAGTTCTTTCCACAGTGGCCTGTCGCTGTGGATTATATGGAATTCCTATGCTATGGGACATTTTCCATGAACTTATGAAATCATTAAACTGCTGTGATACAGCAGACAGCCCAAACAAGTAAAAAAGACACTTTCTGAGAGCCAGCCTGGGTCTGCCTAAGGGTCTTAGCAACAGCAGCTGAAACATGATCTGGAGATGACCTGGACCAATAAGAGACAGCCATGTCACACCAGCAGATGCATATTCATCAGACCTCCCCCCAGGGTAGGGTGAAGGGTATATAAGGCTTGCCTCTTCCTGAATAAACTGAGCTTGTTGTTTCAACATTCTCCCGGAGTCTGTGTGGTTTGACTCTGTGCCTACTTGGCCCCCACCCCCAAAGGGAACAACAGCAAGGACCCTGCTACATCTGGTGCCGAAACCCGGGAAATTTGGTAAATGAACAGGGTCTGTTTGTCTCCCTTTACTCACGTGCGGCACTGGTGGAGAAGCCCCCTTGAGCGGTATATTTTGGTGAGTAGGCCCCTCTACTGCTGCGACCTGCACAGCTGGGAACTGAGAACTGGCGAGGGACGCCGAGGTTAAGCAGCACTCAGGACACACCGTGGTTCGTCATTCAAAGAGAGCTCCTTTATTGACTATCCATCAGCCTTATATACCCTGCTACTTCCTACTCTCCATGGGGTCAGGGTACATTCCTCAGGTTCCCATCTGCATCCCAGCAGCTCAGCCAAACAGGAAGACTGCAAGCAGAGAGCTGATTCTTGAAACAATGTTCCAGCAATAGCTATATCGTAAACATCCTGTGACTTACTGACCACAAGAAAAGAGGAAGGACAAAAGGGCACCTTAGGGCAACTTAGGGCAAACAGCCTATGCACAAGGCCTGTTCAGCACCTGCTGCCAACACTCTACATTGGTTGTGTAAATTCGGGCCTTTCAGCAGGTAAATGCTGGGACCTCCACTTTCTTCTTTCTGTTTGTCTTGTTTGTGAATCTGTCTGTACGGTAGGGTGGCATATACTTTTGTTCAGGCTTGCCTAGTGTTTCCTTATAAGGGCTGGATTCTCAGAAAACAGAGCCTTAGTCACTGTTGTTTATCCTACCTTCTAACACTATGGGAAATTTCTTCCCTCGCCGTATAGGGGCCCCTACTGGAGTCCCTCCTAACCAGCCAGGGGCTCTGGGTTACAACATCAGAACTAGAAAGGTTTTGGGTGGAGGCTGTGGAGCTTGCTCCATGGATCTCTTCAAAGAACATATGGGAACCTGATCTTTGGATGAGAGTTCTGTTCCTGGCCAGAAAAAAGGAAGTGGCCTCAGGAGTAACCCTCCAATTGTTTTTTATGCCCATTTTGTTGGCTATAATCGCTGGCTTAAAGTCTTCCTCTACTGAGGAGGTCATTAAGGCCCACAATAAACATTGCCAAGAACAATATAACACCAACTTATCTATCACCTTCATTCCATCCATGGCTGATATTTCCTCTGCCTCTGCTGGCAAGGAAATGGATGAGCATAGGTGTAAAGTGAGGGAAAGGGATGGAAAGAGAGAGGAAATGATTGTGGCAGCATCTAAGCCTATACCGGCAGCCCCTTTCTCTGCTCCCCCCATACATCGAGCAGCTATCCCTTTACTGCAGTATCCACAGAGTGATTTGACTGGATGTCTGCCTGCCGAGCCAGCTGCTCTGCATACCTCCCAGCCTATTCTACCTATGGTGCTGTACATGCCCACCATGGCATTTCCAGTTAATGTGGGCCCCAATGCAGCCAACCAGCCATGGATACCTACCCCTCTTGCAGACCTGTCTTTGGTCCATAAGGCTGCTAATGAATCAGGTCCTGACTCATTGTATTTTGAGCAAGTCCTACGGCAATGGGCAATGCATTCACAGACTTATTATGACTGGCACCATTTGATGAAGGCTGTGTTGGAGCCTGTGGTCTTCCTTAATTGGCGAGCTGCCTATGATGACCAGGCTGAGGCTCAGGCTTGTTTTAATATACAGTACAACATCACTTTTTCTCTTGAGATGCTCACGGGCCGAGGACCATATGTTAACCCTACCACACAAGCCCAAATTGGACAACAAGCTCAGTTTATTCAGGAAGAGGCAAGCCTTATATACCCTCCACCCCATCCTGGGAGGAGGTCTGATGAATATGTATCAGCTGGTGTGACATGGCTGCCTCTCATTGGTCCAGGTCAACTCCAGATCATGTTTCAGCTGCTGTTGCTAAGACCCTTAGGCAGACCCAGGCTGGCTCTCAGAAAGTATCTTTTTTACTTTTTTGGGCCATCTGGCCCTCAAGCCCGTTAGGGATGAGTCATCCCACAGAAAGCAGTGCTGGAAATATTAAAGACTATAGGAGCTTTTGAAATTGGACTGAATGCATTTTATATTATGAGATCAACATGAATCTTGAAGACGAGTGAAAGAGTATGGTGGGAATGTGATGTTTGGGTGTCCAGTTGATAAGAAGTAGGCTTGTGATGCTTTGTATTGATTTTCAACTTGACAGGATCAGGAATCACCAGAACCAAGCCTCTGGGAATGTCCATAAGGAATTACTTTGATTATATTAGTTAAGATGGGAAGACCCACATTAATTAATGGACTCACTATCTGGGCTAGGATCCTGGATTAAATAAACAGGATAAATCTAGCTGAGCAGAAATAGTCATCATTCTATGCTACTTCACTATGTATACACCACAAACAACTGTTCCAAGCTCCCAATGACAGAACTTCCCTGCCATGAAGGACCATAAAGTAGAACTCTTAGCTAAAAGGAACCTAATTGTTTTAAGTTGCTGTGGTTTAAGTATTTTTAAAAAGTAATAGGAAAATTAACTAAGACAATAATTATTTGGTGCTTTGCTTTTTGATATGCAGTAAGCCAATGAGGACATATTTTTCAGCATCTTCATGTAATGGCTCATTTTACATCAACTTGACACAAGCTAAAATCATCAGAGAAGAAGCCTCATTTGAGAAAATGCCTCCATAAGATCCAGCTGCAAGGCAGTTTCTTAATTAATGATCAATGGGTGAGGGCCTACACCACTGTGGGTGATTCCATCTCTGGGCTGGTGTTCCTGGGTTCTATAAGAAAGCAGGCTGAGCAAGCCACGTGGAGCAAGCCAATAAGCAGCACTCCTTCATGGTCTCTACATCAGCTCCTGCCTCTGAGTTCCTGAACTTCTTGAGTTCCTGTCCTGACTTCTTTTGGTGAACAGGAATGTGTAAATGCAAACACCCTTTCCTTCACAACCTGCTTTTTGGCCATGGTGTTTTGTTGCAGCAATAGAAACCCTGGCTAAGAAAACGTCCAGTGCATACTTCCATTTTTTAAAACAGTCTTACTACATAGGTCAGGATATCTCTTATGTAAAATCCTAATTTTTGAATATTCAGATATTCAGAGCTACTCAGTAACCAAAGGAATATGAAATTCTGGACTGTAGCTTATATATCAATATTCTAGGCTGCTCTTTGTTTTTTGAGATTTTGGAGATGTTCTATGTAGCCTATGCTGACTTAAAACTTGTGAGCATCTTGTCTCTGCCTTCCAACATAAAAGCTAAAGTAAAATAAAAACTTAGCTTGATAAAGGAATATATTCCCTTCCAAATATTTAGCAATGTTTCTGTTTTTCAAATAAGCAGTTTTACTGATTGTTGGGGTAGTCATATATGTCTCTTTACTGATTGCTTATATCATTATCTTTGAGTAATCTTTTCATCACTGTTCAAATAGAAGGAAAGCCTACACTTTGAAATTTGAAAGTTCAGAGGTACATCGAGAATGCAAATCCATCACCCTGGTGTAAAATCAGAGCCATTCACAACTGTACAGATGCTCATATGAGGAAGTTTTTCAGGAATTTTTTTAGTTTTCTATTGTGACAAAACATTATGACTAAGGAATCTTATAAAATGAAGAATTTAATTGGGTTTATCATTTCTTTTTTTTAGATTTATTTACTTATTAAATTTAATTTTACATATCAGCCACGGATTCCCTTGCCCCCCCACTTCTCCTCAGCCCACCCCCTATTCCCATCTCCTCCAGGGCAAAGACTCCCATGAGGATTGAGTTCAACCTGGTAGATTCAGTCCAGGCAGGTCCAGTCCCCTCCTCCCAGGCTGAGCCAAGTGTCCCTGTATAAGCTCCAGGTTCCAAACAGCCAGCTCATGCACTGAGGACAGGTCCTGGTCCCACTGCCTGGATGCCTCCCAAACAGATCAAGCTAATCAACTGTCTCACTTATCCAGAGGGCCTGATCCAGTTGACGGCTCCTTAGCTATTTGTTCATAGTTCATGTGTTTCCGTTCGTTTGGCTCTTTGTCCCTGTGCTTTTTTCAACCTTGGTCTCAACAATTCTCGCTCATCCAAACCCTCCTCTTTCTCGCCAATTGGACTCCTGGAGCTCCACCTGGGGCCTGGCCATGGATCTCTGCATCCGGTTCCCTCAATCATTGGATGGGGTTTCTGTGCACAAAACTTAAGTCCAAGTGGATCAAAGACCTCAACATAAATCCAGCTACTCTGAACCTGCTAGAAGAGAAAGTAGGAAGTAGTCTTGAATGCATTGGCATAGGAGATCACTTCCTAAATATAACACCAGTAGCACAGACACTGAGAGAAACAATCAATCAATGGGACCTCTTGAAACTGAGAAGCTTTTGTAGAGCAAAGGATATGGTCAACAAGGCAAAGCGACAGCCTACAGAATGGGAAAAGGTCTTCACCAACCCCACATCTGACAGAGGGCTGTTATCCAGAATATATAAAGAACTCAAGAAATTAGACTTCAAAATGCCCAACAGTCCAATTAAGAAATGGGCTATAGAACTAAATAGAGAATTCTCAACAGAGGAAACTCAAATGGCTGAAAGACATTTAAGGAATGGCTCAACATCCCTAATCATCAGGGAAATGCAAATCAAAACGACTCTGAGATACCACCTTATGCCTGTCAGAATGGCTAAGATCAAAAACACTGAAGACAGCTTATGTTGGAGAGGATGTGGAGCTAGGGATTTATAATTTCAAAGAGATAAACTCCATGGTAGTGGAGCAAAAACATGACAACAGAATTAGTTGAAAGAACATACCTCGATCCACAAACAGGAGGAAGACAGCACAATGGGAAAGACATTAGTCTTTTGAATCTTCAAAGCCCAACCCCTATGATATAATTTCTTCAAGAAGGCCACAGATCCTAATCCTTCCCAAATTGTTTCACCAACACAGACCAAGTATTTAAACATATGAGCCTCTGGGTACCATTCTCATTAAAACCATATCAGGAATCCTTAACACAATGATTGCACACACACACACACACACACACACACACACACACACACACACACACACATACACACACACACACAATGCTATAGAAAGCTACTAGATGATTACACGGCTTACATCAATGAGGGGGACAATCATGTGAGAGGACTTAGTAATGTAATAATTTTGCAGAGCATTATTATAGTCCTCTAATTTTTTTCATACTCTGCCATTTATCTCAAATGATTATACTTTTCATTAATACATATAATACCTAAAGGCATTCAGTTTGCTTGATGTGAGTCCCCACTCTTGTAAGTCTGTCCGTCTTTCACAAAACTACACCGCATAGGCAATGTAGTTGGTCTATGTACATTACAGTTTCTTCAATTGTTCATTTGTCTACTTTTTGTTCTAAAGCAGTATTTTGGACAGGCTTGCTGCTTGGACATTCGAAAAACAAGACTTCCAGTCATTTAAGAACACATCACCTTTGCCCCCACTCTATGCTCTACTTGATTGTGCAATTTGGAATTATCCTGATGTTCTCAGACCTAAGGAATCTAACATTGTAATGGCCTGGTATCTAGTCACATAGTCCCAAGTAAACGGAATGCAAATGTACACTTATTGTGCTTTTTATCTTTATTGATACATGGTATGATTATAACTCTGGAGGGGTAATGCTGCAGAAATATTAGCTATATTCATATGAGATCCATGAGCCATTTAGATGACATAAAAGTACTTCTTTTGAAATTTGAGCTAGCTCATTAACTTTGCAATGCATAAAACTAGCAGGTTAGAGTTTTTAATTGAACATACTTGAACTTTCCTAGTGGCTTTCTTCAATTCCACAGTGAAATCTCACCCCTGTTACTGCTGAGGTATATAAAGAAGCTTACACAAACAGAAACATTTCACTTAAATAAAAGAAAAAAAATCCATTCACTTGACTTAGAGCACGTATCAATTGATAACAAAATAAAGATTGACATTAAATGTGTCAATTCAATGTCACTATTCAATGGGATCGTAAATTCAAAAAATTTGACCAGTGTCAGACCACAGAGTAGCCACAAATATATGAGAATACCTTGGAGAAAAGCTTTCCAAGAAAGCACAAAGTTTTCATTTGATTTGACAAGTAAATTTGTATTTCATAGATAAAATACATTAACTTTTTATTCAGGAGTTCATTGGCTCAAATTTATTCTCATTACTGTCATTAACAGCTATAAAATCTTGACCATTAACTTAATTGGTTTGTGCCTCAGTTTCCTCATTTATATATGTAGGATAGAATAGCACTAATTTAAAATTTCTTTTAACTTTGATATGAAAGTTCAGGTAAAGTATTTAAGAAATGTTCCAGGCTAACTCCCAACAAGCTTTATTATTAAATTAAGAGGGGAAAAGTTTAAAGGAAAATTCAAGGTTTTTTTGTGCTGGTTTTAATATTTTTAAATTATTTTTATTTCATGGGTATGAGTTTTTGCCAGAATGTATGTTAGTGCACCACATGTACTCATTGCCCATGGAGCCAGAAGAGGATGTTAGATCACCTGTGACGGGACACACAAGCAGCTGTGGTTCACCCTGAGGGTCTGGGTATTGAACAAGGGTCTTCTGGAAGAGCAGCAAGTGCTATTACTGCACAGACATTTCTCCAGGCTCATTTTTAATTTTTTTTTAAAAAATGTCAATGTTTATTATTATACAGGCTATTCATTGTTTTAAAGTCCTAATGAGGTATATGAAGCAGGTGTGAATGATTTGTAAACTGATTATGTGGTCCTTTGTTTTCATTGGTTCTTTAAAGTCCTGTTGTGTGTTGTACATTTGATACCTAGTCTTGATTATGCTGTTAATTTCCTATTTTCCTCAGGAATTTTGTTTAAAGTACCAGGAGATGAAGTCAAAAATCAAGTGCCAAATCACAATGAGTAAGAATTGTCTACTTTTAAAAATGCCTTGTAGAGGATTTACATATTGTTTAAAAGTGGGTATTAGAAATAGGTAAGTTCAAGCAAGAAGGAAACATAACATCTTCTTCATTAACTGATTAATTGCTATTTGATAGAAATTTAATTCTGTGATTACTAAAGGCAGAATTAAACTAAGAAGTCAGTCTCCAGAAAATGTTGGCCATTGCATTATTTCTTGGCATGTTATTTAATATAGACATATAATTAAATATTTCAAGTCAATTTAACTACCCATTAGGAAATGCTATCAAATAAGATTATGCTTTACAAATGTCTATGAAATACAAATGTAGAAGGGAGAAATAGAATACAAGAGAATATTGGAGGCAGGATTAGGAAAAGAATAAAAGAAGGTATAGAAATGGAGTAGAAAGTGAACTATGAAAAAGTAGATGGAAATACAATAAATTCAAAAGTGTAAAAATGAAAAAAATATCATTTATCATTTATTAAATATCATTTATCAAGTACCATTTACTAAAAAGTAAGGACAAAATATTCATTTGTTTATTTGCAGTGATATTTTGGCTGGCTCCTTGAAAAATGTCAAATACATCTAAATATCTTTTAATATTTTCATATTTCACATGTAATAAATTTGAGAAAACTGAATATATCTTAAGTTTTGTTTCTTTAAAATCCCATTATAATATAAAGGTGTTCACAGTTTCACCTGTTCAAAAGGATGATGGAGGGTTGCTTGGACAGAAGTGTCTGAAGCAAGCCTGAGAACACACAAGTCTCCATCTCTGAGATGAAGAGAATCATTAATGTATAATGGCAAATTGGAATTGGACACGTATTAATGTATTCTCCTATGCTGTTTAGTGTACAAAATCTTCTCCTTTGGGAATTTAAGTCATTTATTTGTCACAGTATGAGGAGAGATTTAAAAATTTAATACTACAGAATAAATAATACTTTTAATAATAACAGCAATAACAAGATAACAGATAAGTCATTTTTAATGTATTGAAATGACTCTATACAATGCACTGACTTTAATGATCTATGTAATGGAACTATAAATTAGTTTATTCAGTATCATTGCAAGTTCTGTTTACTGTATCTTTCTGTATTACAGATGCTGGGAAAGTACAACTCAAACTTTTAGGAGTCTCTTACAGCCACTATCAGCAGCAGTGTGCCTTCCATTTCATGTGATAGGTATTCTTGGCTGTCAACTTGACTATGTCTGTGATTGACTAAATCTGGAAAATGACTGGGCACACCTGTGGGGGATGTTTTTGAGGATTTCTTTGAGGAGGGAACACTTTTGCTGTTTACCTGTTTCTCTTGCCCTTGAAAGTCCATTTCTTCTCTGGCATTAGAGACTACTTATTTGGGATTCCAGTATATGATGAAGATGAGCTGAGACATCCACCCTTGTGGACTGAAGAATTATTGGGCTCTTAGACCTTCCAATAATAGGAAGCAATGTTGGATTAGCTGGGCCACAGACTGTAAGTCATTCTAATAAACCTCTTTTTAATACAGAAAGATTCATTCTATAAGTTCTGTCACTCTAGAGAACCCTGACTAAATACAGGTCATAATTGCTTGATATCAGGAAGTTCTTTTAGCAGTAGGAGGAGTTCAATTAGTATGGCATTGGAGAATAATTCCAAAGGTAAGATATTTCCAGATTTTCAACCAGGGAGTTGCTAATTCCTATAGTATGACTTTGAAGAATAATATGTGTTTTAAAAATGGTAATTCTAACCAAAAGCTACCATGTTTTGGAAATTTTTTAGGCCTGTGTTTTTACAGTTTGGATAAGTTGATTTAGCCATAAGACCTTCTAAATGCAAACCAATGGAAAAAGAAAGGATTAATAGACACCTATCACAATCAAAGACTTTCATGTTTATAGCACTTATTTCTGAAGATTAAATACTTAATTCTGGAACACAACACAAAACACAATAAACCGTGTGATAGTAAAAATAAGATGCTGAAGAAAGGAATACAGTGTCCACTACCAGTGCAACATCTTCTAAGATGAAATAAAATGGAGACAGGGGAAAACATGCTGACAACTTGCTTGGTAGTACATACTTGCAATCCAAGTATCTAGGAGTATGAGGAAAGAAGACAAAGAATCGGAGGCCAACCTGTGCTGCAAGGACTACGAATATAATTGTCTTTCTATCAAAAACCTGAAGGATGGTCAGGGATGGCAAGTATTGCCCTCAGTTTCCAGTCTACAGTAAAGTTATTCCCATAATAGAAATATGTGATGGCAGAAAAATGTAGAAACAACCCATTCAGAGAGGATATGGAGCAGTCTGATAAGTGCCCCAGACAGACATGCTCAATGATGCCAAGATCTCTCTATCTGTAATTGCCAGTAAGGTTAAGACTACTCCTCACCATTTGACAAATCATACTCATTTAACAAATTCTACTCAGTGAAGTAGAATCCAGATCATTAACAACGAAATTTCCTGCAGCAAATCAGGCAAGATTTTGCACAAAGAGAGGAAGGTGTACAATAAATATTCAAATCACTAATGACAAACAAATAAAAAAATAAATCTCAGGTACTAAAACATACAATTATTAAGCGAAATAGTCAAAACAATACAGATCACAGTATGTTGCCATGATCTCTATGGCATTTGTGTATTTCTCAAAATTTATATTTTCTTCAGATTTTCTATGCACCAAACTGAAAAACACATTCAGAAATAAAAGGTAATGCAATCACTTTCAGACAAAAATGTTGTAAAGGGAGGCATCAGGGTTGGAGCTGTAGGACTTTGAGCTAAGCCAATCATGGTAAATCATCATCCTAACTCGATCAGGGTCAAATAGGAACATGTGGGTCATGGCTGTGGCTGTATGAAACCTGGGGCTTATGCAGGGTCGCTTGGCTCGGCCTGGGAGGAGGGGACTGGCCCTGCCTGGACTGAGTCTACCAGGTTGATCACAGTCCTCGGGGGAGGCTTTGCCCTGGAGGAGATGGGAATGGGGGGTGTGCTGGGGGGAAGGGGAGGGGGCAGGAGGGGGGAGAACAAGGGAATCCGTGGCTGATATGTAGAACCAAATGGTATTATAAAATTAAAAAAAAAGCATGTTAAAAAAATTTATCACAGCAAAAGGAATAAAATGAGACCACTGTGGTGGTTTCAATTAAAAAAAGAAAAGAAAAGAAAAGAGCAACTGAGAGTCTAGTAAGCTTCATAATTAGCATCCATTGTTGTTTCTTGGTTTTGTGTATGCTAATATTATGAAAAATCAAGTGATAAATGTAAAGCATCACGAAGTCTGGTTAAGTGTCCAGAGGCATCCATCTCCAGTCTAAGACCAATGTATACAGACCATCTCTTTTGGCAAAAATGTCAACTACTTGAGGTAGAACCAAAAATCCAGAATACAATATTCCTGGCCTGAGGTTTCACCATGGAGAAGAAATATCTGAAGAAGTTTTTCCAATTACAATTTGCACAAATGTGTCTGCCATAATCATACATAGCTAGTTTGTTCTTTCTGGTTTGACAGTAGTCTCTGGAACTTATTGCCATAGTTCCTTCTAAAATGAAGTTTACTAAACCATCTCAAAATAATTATAAAGAATTTACATGCCAAGAGGGCCAATATAATGTGTACAAAAATTCAAAAGCTCTACTTTATCTAGTGAAGTAAGTTCCATGTGGGGAAGCAAGCATAGTCAAATCTAAATAAATATTATACCAATCACATCAATAAAGAACATTTTTAAAGTTGCTAACTTTATAGTTATAGGCAATAGTATCTGCTCTAAGTACAGCTGATAAATGCTGGATTCTCTCAATCTGTCCTCCCAGTGTCTTTTTTTTTTTTTTTTTTTTTAATCTTGGATGCCCTATTTTTTTATTATGTATACAGCATATATGACCGCAGGCCAGAAGAGGGCACCAGATCTCATTACAGATGGTTGTGAGCCACCATGTGGTTGCTGGGAATTGAACTCAGGACCTCTGGAAGGGCAGTCAGTGCTCTTAACCTCTGAGCCATCTCTCCAGCCCCCCTCCCAGTGTCTTAATATCCCTAAATAATCTCATAATTCATTGACAGTAATCGTGGCATGTTAAAGGAAAGATCAGTGGAAATGTCATTAATAGCTTCCTAGTATTTCTTAGCAAGTCATCTTTGTGTTCATTGTTCTATTGAGGACCTGAGGTGCATGTCTTTGTTCAAAGGTTAGGGTAGAGATCTTGACCATGTTTACCTGTCCTGAGAAATGAGCTGTAATTCTAGTAACATTGTATATAGCCAAACAACCAGGTTCTGCAGAATGAAAAGTGGAGTCCAAGGTGTCCATGATGATGTTATAGATGTCAAATGTGAGGTTGAAGGCCTTCATGTAGCACACAGTAAAGACTCAATTTCTAACATGTGTGAGTTGGTTTGCAAAGACCAAAGGGGCCAGTTCTGATATTTGGAGCTCATAAGACAGTGGGTAGGTGGCCACAAAAGTGTTGGCCCAAGTGAGAAGGTATGTTCTTCTGGGTAGTAGACATCTTCCTCATTAGTCCAATTAATCCACAGGAAAGAATCCATGGGTATAACAATATATCCCCAATATTTCTGGACTACAGCTGTGCAATCAGCTGGTACTGCATTGTTCATATAGACTAAAAGTAAATGTATTTTGTAGAATCAATGCTCATACGAAGAGGTTTGCCTTGGGTCCTTGCAAGTCTTGCTTGCATACATTCTTCTCTTTGTATGTTCCTCTGAATAAATTGTAGGTGATAATTTTGAGAGATCTTGTTGGCTACAGCTAATCTCAAATTTTTAGCAGTATATTTGATAGTGTCTTCCAATGATTGATGAAGGCATGTAATCAGTTTGTGGGTGGTAACTAGTCCATCAGACAAGGTGTTAATAACCAATGTTTGTTGTTCAGTAAGATTTCTGATGTCTGCTATATCTGCACTGATGTATGAAAGAACAGAAGACTATGCCAGCTCCAAGTAAGGAGCCAATCAACATAGCTCCAGCAACCTTAAATTGTAAAGATTTTCTTGTAGCAAACCTATTTCCTGAGGAGTAGGAAAAGACTAGTAGTCTTCTAAATTCAGGCTTAGAGCAGGGTTCTTCAGATGGAAGTCATGACTTGAGGTTGGAAGTAAGTGAGATCTTCTGGATCCTAGGTGTAATTATATGTGTTACAAGGAAACTAAGGTCTGGTGTCACCATGGGCTCCCCAGTAACCATTGGTGGGTAAGTAGGGTGTGGAAAATGACACCTTTTAGTGAGCTGTGAATAATCTGTTGTTTTCATCTCATCCTCCTCTATGCATGATGCTAAACTGCCTTCTTTGATTACACATTATTTCCACATTGTGGGGAAGACATTTATCTCGTCAGATTGGGGTCCTTTGTGCAGTGTTCCTGCACGTGACATATTGATAATGGGCTTCCAGGCCACAAGGTGTCCAATGACCCATTCCTTGAAACGTGGAAGTGGAAGAATCATGTAGGAATAATAAGAAAGTTCTGAGTGTGCCTGTTTCCAAGGTTCCAGCCGTTTCTTCATCTGCAAATCACTTCAGTCAAGTTTCCATTACATAACATTGCAGGATGATGAGAACTGACTGTATTCCAGAACTGTGTGTGGGGTGATGGGGGGTGATGGAGAAAGGAGATTCACTCAGGCTTGCTGGCTACACTCTCTTCTGGTCTCTTTATGTGGTCATATATGGAAATATGCACCCCTACACATACACACACACATACACACATATACATATACATATACATATATATATATCCATAAAGATAAAATAAATAAAGTAAAATATTAAGACATCAAATATTAACTGATATATAATGCTGTTTGGTTCATTGCTGTTGTAAACACATCAGAAAAACAAAATTATGTTAAACTTCTTAATTCTATGATCTTTTTAAACAAGGAGACAATATCATAGACACTGTTGTGAAATGGCGTGCCAGGGGCCTTGGTGGATTTGAGCCGAGAAGACATGCCATACAGGAGATGGTGGTCAAGGGGGCATGGTGGAAAGTTACTCACGCCATGCAGACACAGCTTCCACATGGGAAGTTTTATTATTAAAGGGAGAGGGGAGAGGGAATAGAGAGAAAGAGGGAGGGAGAGAGAGAAAGAGAGGGAGAGAGAGAAAAAAAAGGAAGGAAAGGAAAACAGAGGTGCATGCAGCCTCATGAAAAAAGAGGGAGAGAGGAAGAAGAAGAGAAGGGGAGGGATTTTTTTCTCCTTAAAGGGGGCTTTACACAAGATGATGTCAGTAGGCTGAGCAAATCCCCAAGGGGTGGCCTGAATGCCAACATTACTCCACTTTTGATTATCATAAAAAGGTGAATTATGGACAGCAAGTGTGGGAAGAATGAGGGTGCCAAAGTCTCGAGACTGCTTCCTGCTGATTTTGGTGTGAAATGGGGAGGGGGAAGTTGGGAGTCATGCACAGTGGGAGGTGTGAGTGAAGAAGCATTCAGTTAGCTGTCATCCTGGAGACCACTTGACGGAGCTGAGAAGGCAGGTTGATGGGAAAAAATACAGATTGTTACCATTGACCTCATAAGTAGGGCTAGCCATAGGAAGAGTGACAACTGCCAGAAAGAATGGGACAGAGAAGTGTCCTGGTTTTACAGAAAGGCAAGGGTGGATGAGCCAAATGAAAGAGCATGTATGCCCTTGAGTCTGGAGTGATGTTACAGGAGCTTGGGGAAGTGGCAGGCATTCAGGGGCCATCACATCTGCTGTTTCTCTGGAGGTGGGAAATGCCTTTATCCATCCTATAAAAGTGTCAACGAAATAGGTGACAATGGAATTTTTATGAATGGGCATGTGGGTGAAGCCAACCTGCCAGTATTCGTCAGGTTGGTCTCATTGGTTGGTGTAGCGGCTGGTGATGTATCTGGAGGGCCTTTGAGGGTCTGGACTTGGCATGCGTCTCAAGGGTGGATCTGTGCCGGATCCCATGTCTGTAAAACAACTGGAACAGATTTACATGTTGGTGTCATAGCAAAAGCTAGGGCTTTGGGTTAAAAGTCATGAACATTTTCTAGGGCCTGGTTTCCACCCAATGAAACATATCTTTAAACCTATAGCCAGGGGAAATTTACTGATTGGAAGTTGTTTAGTGAGTAATCAAAGAGAAGGGAGGTTTCCCTACCCTTATCAATGCTAGCTTGTCTCCAAAACCTGGGACCATTAAAGTCCAAAGAAATTTAAAGACTGTCTGTAGCCAGTACTTGCTGTGGGATGGTCTGTATGTCAAACATGTTGCTTATTGGTCAATGAATAAAACACTGATTGGCCAGTGGTCAGGCAGGAAGAAGCATAGGCAGGACAAGGAGGAGAGAATTCTGGAAGTGGAAGGCTGAGCGGAGACACTGCCAGCCGCCAACATGACAAACAGCATGTGAAGATGCCGGTAAGCCACAAGCCATGTGGCAAGGCATAGATTTATAGAAATGGATTAATTTAAGATATAAGAACAGTTAGCAAGAAGCCTACCACGGCCATACAGTTTGTAAGCAATATAAGTCTCTGTGTTTACTTGGTTGGGTCTGAGCGGCTGTGGGACTGGCAGGTGAGAGAGATTTGTCCTGACTGTGAATCTGGCAGGAAAACTCTTGCTACAAATGGCGCCAGAATGTGGGGCAGGAATTTCCACTTAAAACCTGAGAAAGAGTAAAAAGAAGATTCTAAAACGGAGCTAAAAACACTTCCTAGTTGTCTCTTTCAAGTTAGTGGCAGCCTGCGTGTTTGAGTCACTATGGTGGGTTCCTGGCATGCAAGCTTGACCTGCAGTATGGCGGGAATGAGGCGTCTGCCAGTGGCAAATTAAACTGCGTGGTGGATTTAGCTTTTGCTAGTACAAAACAAAAAAAGAGGTTTCTGGGCTACACGCTGCTTTGATAGACACATAGACCCACGAAGGCTCCCAGAGCTGGTAGTAAACGTATCACCGCCATGTTGGGAAGCTGAGGTGGGCGGAGCCAGCAGCCATAGCGCCGTTTCAGTCTTAGAAATGCTGCAGTTTAAAACAATTGATTCACAATAAGACAGATTCAGATGGAACAAGACTTTAAATGCTTTAAAATGTGTGTAAAAATGTACGTAGGCTTCAAAGAGAGAGAAAAAGAAATATATACAGTTATATAAAGAAATAGATAGTTTTGAAAAATGAAGTCTTTAAAGAGACAGTAAAGGTAGTATAAAATATAAGCCACGTAAAGATGGATATCACACAGAAAATCTGCATTGTGTTGTCTTTGGGATTCTTAACTGCAGAGAGATATTTGATTGTAAAGGAAGCTAAGTTAAACCAATATGTATATTTTAAAGATACCCTGACTTCAAAATTTGGATGTAAGGATATGTTGCTTTGGAAAAGAGGTTCTGCTTTTGTTTCCACAGAAAGCCAGAGGCTATGGATTTGTTCCAGATTAAAATACATCAAGTTTGACCAGCCAAGATCCCCTGAAAGGTCTCCGATGACACCATGGCCCAGATGATCCAACATCCAGAATGGTTTGAAGGCAACTGGCTCAGACAATACAGCCTCATGGACTACTCCATAATCCTAAAATTTTCTTTGTGTCCCCATAAGATACAGCGCCCCCCTCCAGCAGGAAGTAGTAAGAGAAACTACGCCCAAATTCCCAAATTATATGTAATTTTACTATGTTAATGTTAAAAATCTTACCTTTTGAAAAAAAAAGGGGGAAGTGCTGTGGATATCACTCTGTATCAATAAAGCACTGATTGGCCGGTAGCCAGACAGGAAATATAGGCGGGACTAACAGAGAAGAGAAGAGAGGGAACAGGAAGGTGAAAGGAGGGAGACTGGCTGGAGCCGCAGCGAGGAGAAGGAAGATGTAAAGTACCGGTAAGCCACGAGCCACGTGGCAAAGTAGAGATTAATAGAAATGGGCTAAATATAAGAGTAAGAGCTAGACAATGATAGGCCTGAGCTAATGGCCAAGCAGTTTAAATAATGTAAGCGTCTGTGTGTTTATTTTATGAATGGGTTCGGTCAGGGAACCAGGGACTGGCAGGACTTGGGAGCTGGAGACTGGCGGGACTTGGGAGCTGGAGAGAAGCTCTCTAGCAACAAGTACTCTATCAGTTTATTAAAACACAGAGAACTGAAAAGGCAGCTGAATTCAGCCTTGGTTGCTGCTGTTGAACTGACAAAACCTGGCTGTCAAATGACATCAAAGCTCTGACAAGAATAAATTTTACCTGAGTTAGCCGTTGACAGTGACAGAGACTTACTTGCTGGATACCTAGACAGCCACTCTAGGGTCCTCCATGGTCGTTGAGGACAGAGGTCTTATGGCAACAACCTCAGTCTTCAGCTGCCAGGCCTCGGCCTGCCAGGCCTCAGAAGATCCGACAGATGTAGGGTAAGAACTTGTGGGAAGGACCAGTCTACCTTGTTGAGGCAAAAGTGAGCCAATGGATTCCCAGAGTTCTGTTGTCCATGGTCTGAAGAAGGCCCTGGCAGTTTAATGATAGGATGAAGGATCCCCCCCCCCCCATTCCTCCAGTTGGAAAAGTGGCAGGGTTGGAAAGTACAGAGTCCCAGCATTTCTCAGACTGCCGGCAGGTAGAAAATGCCCAGAGGGCCTGCTGAGTCACGCAGCACCAATGTTGTGAAACGGAACAAGAGAGCCTTGACGGGTTTGAGCCGAGGAGACATGCCATGCGATCAGAGACCAAGGGGGCACGGTGGAAGTTACTCACACCATGCAGGCATGGCATCCACATGGGAAGTTTTATTATTAAAGGGGAAGGGGAGAGGGAATAGAGAGAAGAGAAAGAGAGGGAAAGAGAAAAGGTGAGAAAGGAGAGTGGAGGTGCTCACAGCTTTGTGAAGAGAGAGGGAGAGAGAGGAAGAAAAAGGAGAAGGGTTTTTCCCTGTTAAAGTGGGCTTTACATAAGATGACGTCAGGAGGGCAGGTCCCCAAGTGGCTGGCCTGAATGCCAACAGAGATTACACAGTTCACACAAACAAACAAACTTAAGCAATTTATTATAATTAAATCCCAATGTCACTTTCATGTACTTTTTGGCTATTTTTAAAAATTAATTGAAATATTTAACATACATACCATAAACTTAGTCTTTTATTGTAATAGTTTTCTGTAGGTGTATTTTATAAGAAAAAAGAAACACTGTAGCTGTATTTATAAGGAAAAAGAAACACACAAAGCCAAAGTAAAGAGAAAAGCCAAAGAGGTCAGAACTAAGAGCCTTAACTGCTTTCCGTTCGCTAGTCTCTCACTGAAGCAACGTCTCTCCGCTCAAAAGGGGGGTTGTCCTTAAATAGAATTCTGTTCTGCCTTCTGATTGGTTGTAAACCCAACTGCCTAACTGCCTCATCACTACTTGTTCGCCAGACTCTGGCTATGGCTTGCTAATAGCTCTGACCCCTAGGCAACTTTATTTATTAACATATAACATTTAAATAAAAAAGAAAATATCACCATATTTCCCCTTTTCTATTTTAAAAAAAGAAAAACGCTTATAACTAACATAAGAAAAACTATACACTGAAGTACAATAACTATATACAATATATACAAGTAATAACTACCTAAACAATATCTAGTCTATTTTTATTTAACAAGTTCAGAGAAAATAATTCTATTATCTATTATCTATCCTAGTGTATCTAATTCACTTTCTATCCTAATTAATCTTCAACTATAACTAAATAATCTTCAACTCCTTCAGTTTTCCAGAAAAGAAATGCTTGTTTCCAATCATAATCATTCCGATTAGCTTCATCACCTTGTTGATCTTCATTTTCTCTCTTTATAACAACAGCATCCTGTTACTATAAACATATATATTTCACCCATATCAATCATTGTTTCCAGAACTTCATCTTCAAGAGTATTTCAAATGGAATTATACATTCTACAAATTTGAAACGTATTCTTCCACTGAAGCATAACTCATGGCAGATAAATCTAAGCTGCTGAACATATCAACAATGTTTTGTTTTTCTAAATTAAGCCACACTGTAGCAGTGCAGCTGCTGTAAACATCTATGAAGAGGCTTTTGTAAAGGCATGGCTTTTATTTCTCAACACATAAGTGTAATATTCCTTTGCTACTTATAAAATACATGAAACTCCTACAGGAACTTCCTAGCTGCTTTTCTGAATGTGAGGACATATAAGTAATGTCTGAAAGAAATCTGTTTGATGCTAGCAGAAAATGGTGGCAATAGGAAGAGAAATCAGCCTACCACAGCAGGCTGTCTCTGCTTACAATGCTGGTTATCTTGGTCACCTGACACATTTTAAGTTTCTTTCACAAAAATTCTTACTTTGTATCTACCTTTTGTGTTTGATCTTAATTGATATTTCTCTCCCCTTTTAGCTTCATACTCTCTCCTTAAATATAATAAATAAATTGACTAATTAATAAACAAATCTTGTTTATCCTCCTTGGTTAAACCTTCCTTCTCGTTGATACCAGTGCCTCCAGGTTTTTTTGTTTTGTTTTGTTTTGTTTGTTTCTTTTTGTTTGTTTTTGAGACATGGCTTCTCCATATAGTCCTAGCTTTTCAGGAACTCACTATCCTCCTGACTTTGCCTCAAGAGCACTTGGGTTAAAGATGCCACCACACCTGGGCCAGTGTCCAAAGTTTTATGTTACTGTTGTAAAACATTCTCATTTTTACTCCAATGGATATCCTTGCTTTTTTTCCATTTCCCGTATTCTATTTCCTTGTTATTATGCCCCCACTTGAGTTAGAAATTCCAATTATCTAGCAATAGTCCATCCTTCATATCACATATTATCTGTCATTGCTTCCTCGCGACTATACTGCTTTATCATACAGATCGTTTATTTCCACTGTCACCAAAGTTGAAAATAGAATGGGAGATGTCAAGGGCTGAAGAGCGTAGTAGGGTGAGCAGTGGGAAAAGGTGACCGGTAGGTACTAAGTCACAAGTGAGAGCAGGAAGTTCCAGTGTGGGCTGGAGAGACGGCTCACTAGTTAAAGCCCTGACTTTTTGTCAGAGGGCCAAAGGTTGACTCCCTGCTCTCAAATGGTGGCTGCAGGTGTCTGTAACTCCTCTTCTGGACTCCATGGGAACTGAACATATGTTATGAAAGGACATACATACAGGCAAATCACCCCCCACAAAACTCATGTAATTAAACGACTCTTTTAAGTTCTTCTAGAGTGTCTGTAGATAACAGTAAAATACTATGTATTTAAGAGTATTGAAGGAATTATTATTTATTTATTTTTATTAATTAATTTATTTATTTCACATCCCAACTACAGCCTCCCCTTCCTCCCCCTCTCAATCCACCTCTCCTCCATATTAACTCAGAAATGGGCAGGCCTCCCATGGAATTATTTTAAGAGTTTTCACCACAAAGGAATGTTAATGAAATAAATGGTTAAGTTGATATAAACATTCTATAGGTAATGTGTACACCAAACAAAATATTATATGACAGACCATTAATATATTTACTTATTATGTATTTTATGTGTCAGCTAAGAATAAATTAGAAATAAATATTTTTTTAAACTCCATTCTTTCAATTTCTTTTGTATAGCAAATGCCATAACTATGTCCTGGTGGCTTACATTAATAGATAACTTTTGCTAATCTTCCCTGGATTGTTATAATTCTGCACCCCAATCTATATAACGATGCTTTCTCCTCCATCACTGACTTCATTGTCACTCTCTTATTTGTAAAAACCTTTTCATAAAGGGAGGAAAGGTGCCACATTGGAATGTACTTAAAGTGCATGTGTGGTGTTTGCATTGGTTAAGGTGGTTTGAAGTTTATGAGCATGATGGCCTTTAATACATCACATCTTTCTTCTGAACACAATAAGAAAAAAAACTCTGTTGTGTGTTGTTGGTTGTGTTTTCTCTTACTCTTGGCTCTTTTGAGGGCCCACCACCCAGCTTCCAAATAAATCACACATGGAGGCTTATTCTTAATTATAAATGTCCAGGCTTGGCTTAACTTCTTTCTAGCCAGGTTTTCTTAACTTTAAATTATCCCATCTACCTTTTGCCTCTGGGCTTTTACCTTTCTCTTACTTCTGTATATCTTGCTTTCACTCTTACTCCATGGTTGGCTGTGTCTCTGGGTGGCTGGCCCCTAATGTCCTCTTCCTTGATCCCTCTCTCTCTTTCTTCTTTCTTTTCCAGATTTTTCCTATTTATTTTCTCTTCCTGCCAGCTCCCCCCCCCCCATCCTTTATCCTGCCTTGATATTGGCTGTTCAGTTCTTTATTAGACCATCAAGTGTTTTAGACAGACCCAGAAACATAGCTTCACAGAGTTAAACAAATGTAGAATAAAATAATGCAACACATCTTTGCATCATTAAATGAATGTTCCACAGCATAAGCAAATGTAACACATCTTAAAATAATATTCTACAGTTGTGTAAATAACTGTATGAGAAATCTGTTTATAGAGGGAGTAGATTTTCTAAGAATGAAGTAGATTCAGATATATGTGATATAAATATGAACAGATAAATACATACAAATGACTGAGAAGTTGTATAAAATTGTCCAACACACCACAGGATGAATTAGAAAAGGTACATCTCATAGAAGATAATCTAACTCCTGGCATCACACTTGGAAGGAGAGGCTGCTTTTGAACAGTGAGGAAAGAGTGTATATTGGAGTGCAGGGGTTAGAGACAGGAGGAAGGAACACAAAGGAAGAAAAATAGCAGGAAAATATAAACATGTAAAACTTAGAATAAGTGTTATTTTGATTCTGGTGTAGGCTTAATAATTGATGAAATTCTGAAAGTTAGAAGTATAGTGGTAAGAATACAACATTTGAAATGTTCTATTTAAATTTTCATAAAGAAAAGGAGAATAGTCTCCTAAAATTCTTTAAAATCAATAAATTGTGTTACAGTCTCATATTTTTAAAAAAATCCCCTTATTTTGCTCACCATTATATAAAACTTAACTCTTTATGTCTCTTTCTGTCTTGCTCACTCTGTCAGTTAACAGGCAGTACATCCCTTGCAGCAATAGAATATTAGGTTACATACCCTTTGTCTTGACTGGAAACGTATCTGCTCTTTAATGTGGCCATTACTATTTTAAACTGGAAATTTTAGCATTGGTTTATCTCTAATGATAAGAGTAATATGTTATGTTTGGAATAGTTGTGCTTTAATTTATCTGCTGCTATTTCACACAGTATTTAATGCAAGTCCTTCAAAATACAGATCTATTACTTCCATGACCTCAGATGCAATGTTTACAGTAGAACGGAGAGAGAGATACAGACACAGATCTAGCTTGAGAACTCTTGTGTGAGCTGAAGTTGCATATAGAATATTCTGTTCATATTTGTTGTTCAGTGTTGGGGAGTCAAACAAAAGCTTCTCCACGTGAGGCATGCACCCTACCACTGAGTCCCATTACCAGGTCCTACGAGTTGAATAATCTGTACAGGCAGTTGAAACAGGGAAATTATTGAGGTTTATCAGATATTAAAACTTGTCTGAATTTGAAAGTGAAACTGAAAGGGTATTTCTGACAAGGAGAAGCCAGCCAGTCACCAGCCATCTCTGCCCACTCCCACCTCCTCCCACACCCCCTGCTTTTCTGTGCATATGCATGTTTCAGTTAAATCACTGACAAGGAAACCACCAGCCTTATGTTTCCACTAATGTTAGGAACAGCCCATAGAATTTGTAATGTTAAGCATAACAGCTGATCATACTACAGAGGAGAAGAAAAGGACAAAAAAATGGTGCCATTAACCATGCAAATGCGTGCCACATCTGTACTAAATTGTCATTTGCCTGAATGCAGGAAAGGCAAGTGGGATTACTGTCATTAACGTGATGCTGTTTTCACTGCTATATTGTACTTAAGGTTGGGTGGGTGTTTCCATTTATAATGCCCCCCTTCTTTTTTAGGAGTTTGTAATTTGGTTGTAATAATCTGTTTTTTGATGAAACATTACTACAAGTTCACAGAAGGGGAGCGATTTTTAATTACAAAATTGGATTCAGATTCGTGCAGCTATGTTTCAACTAGGGAAAGACGTTTAAGAACACAAACAAAAATGTTATTTCCTTCCAAAATCTAGTATTTTAGCCTCAATGCGTGGAGTGAAATATGCTGTTTGATGTAGAAACTTTGCTTTATTTTAGTATTTTTGTTAGGTTTTCATAAGAGACTAATACTATAAAAAATTGATTTCAAGTTTTGAAAAACTTCTTGTAATTACTTGAAATAATTCTCTTTTAAAAGAGCTTTCATCACATGAACTTTTGATTAATTTTATATTTTGTGTTAATTTTGAGTTCTATTAGACTCTTAAAGAGACAGGCAATATGTAGATATTAGAGAAATACTAAAATCAAAGTTTCCTATGTGTACATGAATGGCAGATCACTTCAGCATTGGGACAGCTTGGCAAGCAACTTAAAAGACTTTAACTGAATGCTTATGATCAAAGATGCGGTTATAAGTAGCAATGATGAGCTAGGCACTGGTTAAGGAAAGGTGACTGTGCACACATATTCGGAACTGCCAGTAGAATATACAAACTTTATATTATAAAAAGAAGGGCACTCTGTGCATGTATGTAAGTATATATGTATGTTTTGTTGTACAATAATGGCTAAGAACAGAAATTAGAATAATCAATGCAATAATTGGTGATTATGATAACTAAGACTGTTGTTGTACCGGTGTGTGTGCTGGCTTTCCATTATTACTAGGACATAACACCTGTGGTAGTCAAAGAGGAATACTTTATTTTAGTGTGCAGTTTCAGGGCATTCATTGTATCATCACATCTTCCTCCATTGTTTCTAGTTCTGTGGCAATTCAGAAAAGCAAAACAGAAGGATGTGAAAGAGGATTGCTACTCGCCACAGCAACCAGAAAGCAGAGGACAAAGGCTAGGAATAAGGGCGATTTCACAAAGGCCATTCCCAGTGATCTACTATCTCATTCAGCGATCAACACATCAGTGATTCAACGGACTGATGAGGTTAACATCCTCATGACAAGTGACGCAACTACCTCTCAGTAGTGCCACAAGCTGGGAACTAAGGCTTCAATATGTGAGTTTTGGAGGGTTATTTCATATCTAAACAGTAATACCTCTGAAAAAAAAGATAATCATTTAAGTAATTCTAATGGCATTCTGTATTTACACAGCGTGTAGCCATACACATTTGTAGATGTTTTCATAGGGTCTGGTCAGAAGCAGAAAACTATGTTTTTTGTGTTCTTGTATTTTTTATTTTTGTTTTTGCTTTTTTTGTGTTTTGCTTTTTGGCATGAGCAGGTTGGAGATGGCCTGTAAGAAGTAGAGAAGTCTTTTAGGTTGGCAACAAAGGGGCTTACACACTATCTAGAACCAATGGGCAAGAAGAGGGAAATTATTTAAATGTTGAGAAAGTGCTTAGCAGAAGCTCTTTCTTTAGTCAAAAGAAATTACCTTCATAAGGTCATGTCTCAGAAGAAGCATTGAACAGTAGAGGTGTACACCTGCTTCCATCTCCTTCCATGTTGCTGGGATGCTCATGCCAGCCATTAGAGGTCAAAAGAAGATAACAAAGGTAGCATTGATGAATTTGTTTGATGCATATGCCAATATATAAGTTATTTGTCTGAATGTCTATGTTTGCACATTTTAATCCTTTACTCAAACTTTGATTACTTCTTCATTTCACAAATAAGTTCCATAGAGCTTGCTACAGAGCACACAGGTAGTCTTTAAATTAAATTTGTTACAAAATGACCTATACTGAGTACATGAACAAAATGTGGTGAGGAGAGAATACCCATGAATAAATATATTTAATATTGGCCTAATAATTTTATCAGAGCTCTGAATTAACTCCAATAAAGAAATGAACAGTAAAAGATGCATCTACAATGTAGGAATGAAAGTCACTTTGAATAAATGACATTTTCCTTAAGTGATCAGCAGCTCCCATAGGCAGAACATACACTCTTCTACCTGTAGGAAATGCTCTGTGGTATAAGAATTGTGAGTGGCGAAGACTGTAAAGGATTGCTCCATATGAGAAGAGTCTAAGTGAAAATATCAAGTAAGCTGCTATCTTCAGGAAGGAACAAAAGGGATCTTTATAAAGAACTTGTTTTTATTGAATGTGACAGGACGCTCTGCAAGTTTCAGAATTGAGGGTAACAAAACCACAGCAGCTGATTAGAAAGGTTGGATGACTTCTGTAATTATTTTGGACTAGTTTTGATAGGCACTTGGGGTGGGACAATCACCCTGGAAACAGAATGATTGCACCGATATTCACTATTATGACAAGGATTTAAATAGAATGGCGACAGTGATGCAGAAAAAAGGCACCAAAATGAAAGATTTCCAAGCGGATTTCTGACTTTTGAGTATTTCAACACTGCATTTAATTTCAGATTGTGGTCTCAGATCAACATGAAAGAAAAAAAGAAACATTTAGATGTTCAGGTGTATCGCCATCTAGTATCATGTTCTGCTGAATGTAAGTTTCTTCCAATATGCTTTTACAAAGCCAAGGGAGGCCGATCGCTTTCTCCTCTGCCTCCCTGCAGTTCCAACAAGTATCATTATCTCTAATCCCAGGCTTGCTTGTCCTGCTGAGCAACCAATAGCTATTAAAGATAGCTTTTTGCAGTATTAACTGAAGCCCTCAGTCCAGCGGCAGCATGTGGATATTTGGTGTATTTTAAGCCACATTGTTGGAAGGGCTGGCTGAAATTTATTTAAGATACTTTTGATATAAAAAGCATTCATCATAATAGGCTCGAAATACTTATGGAAGTTGTATGCTTTATTGTTTGGGGATTCACATTGATTAAGAAAACAATTTTTATGTCTCTGTGTAAATTGGTTTTAAAGAGTTAGAAATTATTAATGTCATAATAATAACGACAAAGACATTAGTAGGCCTAGTGCAATTTAAAACTTGTAAGTAAAAGGAAAACTAAGACATTATTAAAATATTATTATAAAGGACAACTCTCTTGTAAAGATGTATACAGACATGAATTTCTTATTATCTGTCAGGCTAGATTTATTTTCCCTTTTACTCTTTCATATTTATAATTACTATGACACACAATGCCATTCTTGGATGGAAAAACTGAGAATGAGTTTTGGCCTGACTTTGAAAGAGCTGAAGAAATGATCCCATGAGAATGTCACTTTTTAATGTATGCTTTTAAATTCAGTTTTGAATATTCTATGTCAATAGTATAAGGTACTTTCAAAAATAAAATATTCAAAATATAAATGTACTATAGCTTTATAAATTGAGTTTTTAAAAGTTGTTATATTTCAAAACAAGAATATATAAAGATGAAGGCCTTATCTGAATAACTTTAGGAACTGAAACAAATGGTTATATACACCTGAACACATACCTCTGCACAAGGTTATATGCACTGTACACATACACCTACACACACGTACTCACACATACACATGTCAGTTAGCAGGCATAGTTTCAAACATCTGGTTCTTTTGCATCATAGGGACCAAAACACTCAGATGTTTTTACTAAGTTTCACTGCTAGGCATATTTTCAAGACATCCCCTGAGAATCTCAATGCTATTAACCCCAAAGAAGGTACTGTGTATGTGTGTGTGTGTGTGTGTGTGTGTGTGTGTGTGTGTGTGT
>CABHPR010126865.1:0-31458 GCA_902168415.1 Peromyscus melanophrys | reverse complement strand
GTGTGTGTGTGTGTGTGTGTGTGTGTGTGTGTGTGTGTGTGTGTGTATGCACCCGAGTACAAGTTCCTGCGGAAGGCTAGAAGTGCAGGATCCCCTGGAGTTATAAGCAGTTGTGAGCTGAATGTGGGTGCTGGGTACCAAACTTGCACCCCTTTAACAATAGTACATGCTCTTCCTGCTGAGCCTTCTCACCGAGTTTTATTTTTTGGTAAAAGGTTTCATGTAGTCCAGGCTGGCCTCTCATTCCCAATCTCCAGTGGCTAAAGCCACTATGCTACATTTATGTGGGGCTGGGAATTGAACCTTGAGCATTATGCCCACTAGGCAACCACTGACAGCTGAGCTTCTCGGCCCTTTTTTGTTTTTTTCAAGACTGGGTTTTCTGTGTAACAGCCCTGGGAACTCACTTTGTAGACCAGGCTGGAATTAGACGTGAGCCACCACCTCCTGGCTTCATTCTCAACCTCTTGTGTTTTTCAGACAGGATCTTGCTAGTGAGCCCAGGCTGGCCTGGAACTCATGTCTCAGGCTGAGTACTGGGATTACTGCCTTATCTATGAATATATGTAGTGAATATACACACACTTTGTGGACACACTAAACTCATCAAACAGCTGCCTCCCTGTAGGGAAGAACTCAGGAGTAAGAAAGGGATTGTGGGGGAATCCTGTATGTACACTCTCCCTCCAGATCTCAAAAAGTATTATTTGTCCTGATGTACAAAAATTTGCTGTTTTATGACATTTTCATGTGTGTTCCTGTGCGTACATGCATGCCACAGTGTGGGTCCTGGGGACTGAGCTCAGGTCACCAGGCTTGGCAGGAAGAGCCTTCATCAGCTGGGTCATCACGCTGGCCCTCTGCCATCCTCAAGTTTGCAGAACTGAGTGTAAAGGAGTGTCGCCATCTAGTGGACACATTTAAATAGGTTTTGAAGCTAGTTTTAAGCAAACCTTTCTGCCTCAAAACCATCGGTGAGAAGGGACACATCCTCATGACCAAGACCACACATTCTGAGGCTGACTCAGCCTAGAATTTAACATTAGTTTTGTTATTTACTGTGTGATTTGGAGGCAGAATATCAAATTTTTCTGTGCCCACTTGAGTTTGAACTCAGACCTTCATCAAATGTCGAGGCATCCTCATGACGGAGCTACAACAGTGCCTCCTGGAGTTTATAAGGTGTGGGCTAGACCGTGGGATTGCAATATTTTTTTTTTAAATAAATGCATTAGTGCCCATGTATAAGGTGTGTGTCAATGCAGGTGCATGCCACATCACCCAGGCGGTCACTGGTCTCCTTCGGTTCTGAGATGGAATTGATAGGTTACAGTTTACCCGCCCCACCCCTCTTCCCCCAGGGTTTCTCTGTGTAGTTTTGGAGCCTGTCCTGGAACTCACTTGGTAGTCCAGGCTGGCCTCGAACTCAGAGAGATCCGCCTGGCTCTGCCTCCCGAGTGCTGGGATTAAAGGCGTGCGCCACCACTGCCCGGCTGGAATTTACTCTTTAGATGGGGCTGGCCTTGAACTACAGAGATCCGCCTGCCTCTGCTGGGATTACAGGTGGGCGCCACCATGCTTGGCCTCCTCAAATTCTGGATCCTCCTGCTTCAGCCCCTTGGTCAGCTGAGATTACAGGTGCGCACCACATCTGGCACTACACTGGGCTTAAAGTCTGCATCCTAGCCACTCATGCAAGCAGTCCCCTCAAGGGCACGAGCTCACAGGAGTGGACGGTGACTTAGTTCCTGTTCTCTTCTCCTGCCCACCAGGACCTCACTAGGTGAGTGGCATACATCTACACAGAATACTCTTGAGTACACATGTATGTAAAGTCACCTTGACTTACAATAACTTATTTAGGTAGACACAATATAAGAAATAAACTCAAGACAGAAAATAACGACATAGAATGCCAACAACCTGGGAGAAAAAGGACCTCAATCATGACATGGCATAAAAGATTTAATTTCTAATGTCTGACTGCAACAAACTAATCAAAGGGCAGTTATCACAGTCTATCTCCACAAATGAAGGGGACAGTGGGTAGATGTGTCCCAAGCTTCTCCTATACCATAGTCCCTAAGATTTGGGGACAGGGCCAATCTAGAATAGACTTCTGAATTCTTCAACTTTGATAGGGTGATGTTCGTATGTCAAACATTGTATTTTGCATTCAGCAAACTTAATCTTATCAAATGTTCTTTAATTTCATAGACCATATGAAATATACTATAAGGCACACAACAGTTTTGCAGTACAGTTTCAAAGTGTATACAGATTAGAATACAGAGGTTAAACACTGGTGTACTGACCACAGCTTGAACTTTAGATAAACTTCATAGAAAAAGTACAATTCAATATCAGCCAATTGAAAACTTTACTCTTCTCATAATATAAAAAATGGTAATTTGAGATACAAATTTTTTTTACTAAACAAACTATATATAAACATTTAAAATAATCATTAAAAACTCGACATTAGAATTTATAAAGATTCACTATAAAAATATATCGGCAGTCCCTTCTCTTATAAAGGTACCCTTGGCTACATTACAAAATAGTCTCAAGGCAAGTTGCCTTGGTAACTACTTTAGAACCTGGCAAACCTCCAGTAAGATGATTATGAACCCTCTCGGGAAGCTTTGGTGTACATCTTCAGGTTATTGAAAAGATCTTAAGGGCGTTTGTAAACACTTCATTCTGGTAAAGCACGAAAGAGTAATGCTCTTCAACTGCGTACAGGATTAGAGAATTAAAAAAAATTATTATATCCTTGTGAAAAATTGCCCTTACCTTCCGGAAGCAAAAATCAACTATTTAAAACTGTCAAATTTTCCATTCTGATAAAAATGTTACAAATCACCATCTTCAGATCCTGTGCCCTTCGCCTGTTAGAACACTTCTCAAACCCCTCAAGTCCAACAAAAGCAACTATTAAAACTCATCTAACACACCTGACAATATGACAAGTAACAATCAGACCACATAATTTACATACTTAGTAACGTATTATGCTTTCTTTTACATTTGTCATTTAGAATTTATTGGCAGGAATAAAACACACACACTCACACACACAAATGAAAAGGCAAATCTTGGAAACAAACAGTAAGAATACAAACTGAGAGGGAGCGGATTCTTCACCAATGCTGCTGCTGCCGCCGCCGCCATTTCTGGCTGGACGCTGTTCAAGTTTCATTGCTGAAGTCCATTTCCTGGAGTACTTCCCCAGATCTTCCAGTCCTGCCAGCAGCTTCCTCCTGCTCATCTCCACTTACCCTCTGTCAACTTGCACACTGTAAAAACCTAATACAAAGTAGCTTCTTTGACCTCTGAATTTATAAAACTCCACTAAAAAGAAATCCACCTCATTTTAAAGCAAGTCCATAAAAATACTTTCTCTTTAAAGAATCAAACACTTTTATGAGAATAAAGATCCTTCAAAGTTTTTAGCTCTTCTATTAGAGTTTTATTTTGGTTTTCCAGAACGGCGACTCGGTTCTCCAGGCACTTCACGTACTCTTTCTTCTTCCTACGGCATTCTCGAGCAGCTTCTCTAAACACAAGCACGTAAACATTAGGAGAACAGACATGAGGAATTCTCGACTGTTTAGTAGATATGGTCTTATTGTGCAGCCCAAGCTGGCCTCAAATCTTGCTCCTCCTGCCTCTTCCTCTTCTCAATGCTGGGATTGTAAGCATGGGCCACTACCCCTAACTCCCATTTGAAAAACTAATGTCATCCAGGAGAAGACAGATGACTCGGTAGTTAAGAACACTTGTTGCTCCTGCAAAGGACCCAAGGTCAGTCCCAGTGCCCATGTTGGGTAGCTGTACCTCCACTGGGGCCGAGGGAGGTATCAGACATCTCTGGCTTTTACAGACACACAAACACAGAGAGTGATAATTTGGTAAACACCCGTACTTGAGACACAACTCCACTGCCCTAGAAGCCTTCCCCCTCCTGGTCAGCTCTCCACCAGGCCATCGCCATCCCGTCACCCAGTCCTAATGTTTGAGTCAGCTCCTAATTAGTGCTTTTTCTGGACAAGCTTTTACTCTGTAGCCTAGGCTAGACCTAAGTTCTGAAGACCACCTGCCTCAGCCGCTTGATTGTGGCAATTACAGACACGTCTTCACCACAGTCTTTTCCCCTGTCTAGAGACTCTCATTATGTAGTTCAGGCTGCTCAGGATACTATCGTGTCTGGCTCCCCACAAACTTTTTTTAAAAAAGATTTTATGTATTTTTTAGTTTTTTTGAGATTTATTTTCACTCCCCCGGCCCCGAGTAGCTCAGGAATGCGCAGAAGCCCTGGCTTCACCTGGCTAACACCTTAGTCACTGCAGGGGCTCCTCAGTCCAGTGCTTCAGTTCAGATCCCCAAATGCACGCACACACAAGGCTGGTGCAGCTTCTTCTTACGGGTTACTGTGTTCCCTTCTCTCTAGTTCTCTGCTGTGTCTACCACAGTTCCCTTCCATAAAGTGCAAGCTTTCTTCTTGATCAGGAGGACTGTCAATAATAGCATTCCGTCATGCAGAACTGGTGGGTCTAATGTGTTGGGAATGCTTCTCTCCTCCTCACATGGAGGGAGAGCAGCTCTGACCTCTGTGTAGGAAGCCTCCCTATTGGGAAGGCCCATGAAATGCACCTTAGTCTTTCCTGGTGTGCAGCCTCTGGAGCTGCTCTGCCCATTTGTGCCGAGCCAGAGCATCGTCTTGTAATTTCTTAAGACTCCTCTGTTCATTATACACACCAACCCCGTACCTATCTTTCTACTTTACTACTCCCCAATTTGATATCTGATATTTTTAATAGTTTACCCATTAATTTAAATTATTATTTATTTGCTGGGCATAGTGGCAAATGTTGGTGAGTTTCAGGACAGCCAGAACTAAACAGTGAGACCCTGTCTCAAAAATCACCAAAACCTAAAGAGAATCACGTGCACGGCGGGTGTTTTCCCTGCATGTGTGTGCGGGCGCTACCTGTGGGCCTGGCGCACTTGGAGGAGCCTCGTGGACCACAGTGACAGATGGTTATGAGCTGCCAGTGCTCTAAACCACCAAGCTGTCTTTCCAACTTTTTTTTCTTTGGTTTTATGAGTGTCATGTAGCTGAGGATGGCCTTAAACTCCCAATCTTGCCTCCACCTCTCAAGTGCTGAGATTGAAGGTGTGTGCCGCAATGACCAGCTCAAAGGTTCTCATTTTAATGAGGTCACATTCATTAATAATTACACTATTTCCCTGAAAGCTATCTTGTTTTAGAAATCCTTTCCTATACTCAGGCTATAAAATTATGTATAATTATAGTAAAGTCTAAAATCTCACACCTTATACATTAAAAGTGGGTTTTTTGTTTGTTTTGGTCAAAGTTGAGCTATGTAGTGCCAGTTGGCTTCCAAGATCACAGCATGTGCCAGGCCTAAAGCTCTTCTTTTTTCTTGCTCTGCAGAGTGGGATGAGTTATAGTCTCCTTATGTGGCTCAGGCTGACCACCTCCCAAGGGCTGACCTTCTGGACACAAGGCAGGACTAGCTAGTTCCCCCCACCCCACTCCACCCCACTCTGTATATTAGAGTTCAATGTCTGGAATTTGTTGGAGCTGTATCAAGTGCTTTCCTCCAGGGGTCTGGGGAACTGTGCAAGACAAGAACTCATTGAAGTGACATTTCTAGCTTTGAGTGTAGTGACCTCATGAAATGTAACCTATGCAGTACCCCAGCACAGCAGCTCCAAGATTGTTCCCATCTCTTCAGCATATCAAAACTAGGTAAGACATGACTTTCAGCTGGATGGGGTGGCACACGCCTTTAATCTCAATCATCAGGAGGCAGAAACAGGTGGATCTCTGTGAGTTCAAGGCTAGCCTGATCTACAGAGTGAATTCCAGGACAGCCACAGTTGCGTGAAACCCTGAGGGTCTAGTTCATCACTAACCTCATCAGACTTAGTTTCTTTCCTACAGGCTCCACTCATTTTAAAGAGGCAGCTCAGACGGTTCATCAATCTTTAAAGACTGTACGAAGCTGGTCGTCTTGTGAGAAGTAAACCCCCATCTTTTTTGAGACAGGGTCTCATGTAACCTGGGCTGGCCTCAAACCTCCCCTGAACATTTTGAATTTTACCTCCATCTCCTGCCTGCGCCACACCTGGTTGTGTGTGACACTGGGGATCAAACCAAACTTTGCACATGTGGAACAAGCACTCTTTAACTTTGTAAGACCCTTCCTTGGAGTTTCTAGATATAGCTCTTATCAATTTTCTTCTATTTACATATGCACTTCATTTATCTTACTTCATCTCTTGGAACCTCCAAAATAGTCTCTGTCTTTTTACCAAATTCATTCAGAGACACAAGCAAATGATAGCAATCCTTGCTGTCAAGTTTTAGTAAAGAAATGTTTTATTTTCAATTAAACTTATATGTATCCACATGATTCTTTTATGCTAATTTTTATCGCTTTAAAGACATTACCTTTGGGGTGTGTGTGTGTGTGTGTGTAGCTGAAAAAACCCAGCCACGCTTTAAACCCCCTCCATCTGTGACTCGGCTTCCGCTGTCATTCCTCGTTTCTGGGTCCCTGTTCTTCTCCTCTTGCACACAGTACATAAAGTTACCCATTATATACGCATTTCTCCAAAAAGCAAGTTTTCATGCCTGATATATTCAAGTGAATGCAGTAATATGTCTAAATGTATTTAAGGGGATGGGGGCAAGGCTCAATTGATGGAGTGCTTGTCTGGCATGTACGAAGCCCTAGGACTCAGGAGTGGGAACAAGATCACAAAGTCATTGTTGGCTACACAGTCAGTTCCAGGCCAGCACAGGCTACACAGACAAATGAAAAAAATATATATATATTTAAGAAGGAGGTAAATGTTTCATGGTGATTGAGTTAAGACAATTTTACCTTGGTGTATGGAAGGGGACACATGTGCCATCATGCCCACAGGCATGGAGGTCAAAGGACAGCTGTGTGGAGCTGGCTCTCTCCTCCCACCTTCAGGTCACTAGGCTTCCAGACTAGAGCCTGTATCTACTGAACCATCTTGATCTGTGATTTACCCTTTATTTATTATATACAGTGTTCTGTCTGCATGCCAGAAGAGGGCACCAGATCTCCTTACAGATGGTTCTGAGCCATCTCTCCAGCCCTGGATGCTTCCATTTTAACCATCTGCTGGAGTCACAAACTGCCCACCTAAGATGGTAAGTTCTTAGAAATGTAGTGTAGATTCCGACTCTTCAAATGGCTCTTCCTGTCTCTGACTCTCTCCTTGAAGATGTAAGCTTCTTATAAGTCAGGCCTCTTATAACCCTATAGTGACCTTCATGCTTGGGGAAAGCTAAGTCAGGCCAGAGCAAGACCAGCCAGCCAGCCAGCCAGCCAGACTGAATGAAAGGGCGACTCCAGCGAGCATGTAAGCCAGAAGACGAAAGGCTGAAAGTTTCTGTGGTCTGCCCAGATCAAAACAGCCGTAAGGTTCCCGTAATCCAAGGTCTACTCTAGAGAAGGCCCTGAATCTCTTCAATCTGGAAGGGTAAGAGAGAGGTGAGAAGTATGCAGAGGTAGGTCCATGAAAGAAGCCATTCCTATGGTATGAAAGTCAAATAATAGGTGCAGGAGAGATGGCTCAGTGGTTAAGAGCACTCGTTGCTCTTCCTGGTGACTCAGGTTTGATTCCAGCATCCAGATGGCAGCTTACATCTGTCTATGTAACTCCAGTCCAAGAGGATCCAATGCCCTCTTCTGATCTCTGTGGGGACCAGACATGCATGTACTGTACATACATACATGCAGGCAAAAGTACACACATAAAAACAATGAAATAAACCCAAAACCTACATGAACAAAAAACACTGGCTGCTCTTGCAGAGGACCCCAGGTTCAATTTCCAGCACCCACTGGCGGCTCACAACCATCTATAATTTCAGTTCCAGGGGATCTGACACCCTCTTCTGGCCTCTGTGGGTGCCAGGCACAGATATACTCACAGAAAATATCCACACACGTTTGAAAAAAAAAAAAAAGTAGCAAGGCTGGAGAGGTGGTTCAGCTCTAAGAGCAGAGCTAAACCCAGCTCCCAGCATCCCTAACTCCAGCTCCCGGGAACTCAAAGCCTCTGACATCATGAGCGCCTCCAAACACAAAAGTAAAACAAAAACTCTGAGCGGTGGTGGTGCACGCCTTTAATCCCAGCACTAGGGAGGCAGAGGCAGGCGGATCTCTGTGAGTTTGAGGACAGCCAGGGCTACAGAGTGAGTTCCAGGACAGCCAGAACTAAACAAAGAAACCCTCTCTGGAAAAACAAACAAGAGGAGCTGAGAGTTCATCCCACCCATTGTGAGTGAGGTTCAAAGGGCTTCAGAAACTTAGTTGTAGATTCCTATAAAGCAAAGAATCTCAACCTTCCTGATGCTGTGAACCTTTAATATACAGTTCATGTTGTGACCCCCAAACATAAAATTATTTCAATTGCTACTTCATTAACTGTAGTTTTGCTACTGTAAATAACTGTTTTCCAATGGTCTTGGGTGACCCCTGTGAAAGGGCTGTTTGACCCCCAGCGGTCACGACCCACAGGTTGAGAACCACTGTTCTAAGGACTGGTGGGTAGAGCTCAGTGACAGGGGTGCTTTGCTGCAGGCCGCAGGAATATACCATAAGAACTCAGCTGGTTATGGCAAAGTCACTACCTGGAGGGATCAGGGAATTCCTCCAGAGGAAGCCAAATTCCAAGGAGCTTTTGGTGTTATTTGGCTTGTTATATATCAGCTGTCTTCTGTTATGAAAATCATGTGTGCCTTCACAGTTTTCCCAGTTGATTTTTCCCTAAGAAGGGCTAACAGTGTGGACTGATCACTCTCTGAACATACACATTCCAGGTATTTGGAGAACAGCCTCAGGAAAGGCTTTCTCTGGAATCAGATATCTCCCTTGGCCACTTTCAAGGACTAGCAGTAATAACAGTCCACATGCAAGTCTCCTGATTTAAGGTAAATTCCACAAGGAGACACCACCTAGGTCAGGTGGACGTTAAGTAATAGCTTTACACAGTTTAGCTGGGACCCTCCTTTCTTACATCCTTACTAACTTTATAGACCTCTAACTCCTTACCTGACCACTTCTAGGAATATTTAGATGACCTTCTGCGCTGACAGCTATGCTCAGCCCGAACCCCAGTTCAAGCCTTCCTGTAATTATCATCACTGGCAGCATCTGGCCAGGTCCATCCCCAGATGGAGGAAAGTACCTTATCAGAGATACCCCTGTACTCTCTAAGAACAGACTATCCGTTTGAGAAGGCCTGGCGGATGTGCCAATTAAGCTTAACTTCCTCCTTTCCCAAACCTTACCTCCGGTTCCAGATCTCCCTTTAACTATCACTGGAGGCATCTAGCTGTACACAGGTTGCCTAGCGACTGAGCACACTTTCCCCTACCCTGCAGAAAAATGGCAGATAGCTTGGACAGATAGGAGCCACAGGAAAAAAGAAGGCAGTTTTATTTTCTCCCATTGACCTAGGAACTTATAGATTCTTAACATTTTCTACCAATCACGTTTAAGACTATAGTTGAGCACATAAGATTCCCTCTTCTTAGATATTACCTGAATTTAGCCTTTAGTTAGTTCATTTCCCCATTGGCCACTTCCCTTTGGGGTTGCAAATGATAATTACCTGTTATTGCCTCTCAATGTGATTCTTATCACCCCTCCGTTTGACCCTGGAAGCCTGGCTTCGCACTGCTAAGGAAATACTGCTTGTAAGTGTATATATACCAGGACTTCGAGGGCACGTGACGGAGAAGAGAAAAGAGAATGGAAGAACTAGATTGAAGGGCTAGAAGAGAGTACTAGAGGAACGAGATGGAAGATGAAGAAGAGCCAGATGGGGAAGTACTAGCTGGGCAAGAACAAGCTGAAAAGGACCCAGATGAGGCAGAATTAAGATAGAACTTAGAGAAGTATAGAGAGAAATCAGACAAGAAAGGAGCTAGGCACGAGAACAGAACTGAAGCTGGGTAAATAGGATGTTATGCCAGAGGAATTAAAGCAAGTGGACTATAGAGCTCGGTGTGCTGAGATTCTATTTCCCGAAAATAGTCCTCGCCGTTCGTAGTTCTCTCTCCTGAGCCCCTGGCATGTATAATATTAAGTCTGGTCCCTCTAATGTTATACAAGAGAGCTTGCCTAGCAAGTGTGAAGTTTTGAGTTTTTGATTCTCAACACCAAAAATAGAAACAAAACATCCAACTCAAGGGAACAGAACCAAAAGAGGTAGAGTCTGAAGATGTGACTACATTAGTACAATCTCTCTCTTTTGCATGCAGGTACTCTGAGAGGCCAGAAGGTGTCAAATCCCCTGGAGCTGGAGTTACATCCATCCAACATGGATGGTGGGCATGACACTTGGATCCTCTTGGCATGACACTTGGATCCTCTAAAAGAACAGCTGGGTTGGTGGTGCACACTTTAAAATCTAAGCACTTGGGAGGCAGAGGCAGGTAGATCTCTGTGAGTTCTGGGACAGCCTGGGCTAACACATCAGTGGTGTAAGTGGTGTGTCCTCCTAACTGCTAGGCCAGATTTCCAGCTCCTACCACCGTCTTTTGGTAAAATGAAAAATTCTGACAGACGAGCTGTTTCATATGGATAAGTAAGTAAACACTGAATCCACTGGTGAAGGAGGTGTGAAATGACACAGGATTCATGATTCTACATGGACTTTTAGCTTTACGGAAGGTGGAGGCAGGGTTTGAGGTGACCAATTCTATTTTGGAAGATGTTCTACTTTGGGGAAGATGCTCCTAACAGCATAACATGGTACAGAGAATTTTTACATGTCACTGCTCTCCACACCAGCCGCTGACGCCCGGGGTGGGGGTGGGGCTAGCTGCTACACGTTAAAGGCTCAGTGATGCTGGGACTGTTTAGCAAGGTGTCAGCCTGACGAACTACAGTGTGCATCTTCTCTCTGCAGCTCACACAGCTGCTGCACCTTGCATGGCTTGCTTACGCTGGCATTTGCTGTGCCAGAACCACAGCACAGGATCTCTGGGGTCTGCTTAACAAGGAAATGCTGTTTGAATAGCTTTGCTTAACAATGCTATTTCAACTTGAGGTGTTTTGCCTGCATGTATGTCTGCACACGTGTGCACTGCCCAGAGAGGCCACATCAGATTTAAGGTCCCCTGGAATTGGAGTTAGGAGCTACCATGTGGGTGCTAGGGATTGAATCTGGGTCTTCTGGAAGAGCAGCCATTGCTCTGGGCTGCTCTTTATCAGAGAAGCATCTCTCCAGCACTAAACAAGGTTATTTGAAAGGTTGTAGTCAAACTGAAGAACTCCAGGTGACAGGCCATTTCCTGCAGACTCACAGATGAACTCACGGATCCCCTGGGCATGAACTAGACATAACCTACCTACTACACAGTACAACCCTGACCCAAACCTCCTTTCTGATTACCCAGTTAGGTCACGTGACTGCGCCGAGACGTGCAGAATCTTAACCACTCTGGAAACTGACCTACCTGTTTTTCATCAGCCGTATTTCCCTTTTGAGTTGGGGGTCGTCGGTCTTTGTTGTCTGAGATGTAAGAGTCACAGGAGAAGTCATCACCACAGTCTGTGGCAGTGAAGTGGCGGACGGTGTGGTTCGGATCTGGTAGGTCTGCATGTCTCCTGATGCAGCTGTGGAGCCAAAACAGTGAGTTATTCATGAATTGCCCCAGAAAGGACGTGAACACGTCTGCAGAGAAGGAGCACACTTACTCTGTACGACCACCTGGTTGCTCGGGACGAGTATCTGCTGTCCATCCGAAGTCTGTGCGTACTGGAGGATTGTACCTTGCTGAGTACTGCTGGAATTTGTCATGGCTAATGTCTGCAGTCCCTGCACTCCATCTGTGCCAGGACTGGCCAACTGTAAGGCTCCGTTTGGGGCAATGGCAACTTTAACCAAACAGAAAAAATTAGTTATAAGGCTATACAGTCATTCAAAGAAGGGAATAAAAACTAAACATTTAAGTAGGTTTGAAGGCAGGCCGTGGTGGTGCACGCCTTTAATCCCAGCAGAGGCAGGTGGATCTGTGTGAGTTTGAGGCCAGCCTGATCTATAGAGCCAGTTCCAGAACAGTCAGAGAAACCTTGTCTTGAAAATCCTAAATAGAGAATAGGTCTGAATGTAGTTCTACTTGGCAAAATCACTGACTACTCTTGATGTAGTAATGTCTTCATAAAATTTTATAGTTTAGACATACTACCTGAGATTTAGTCTCAGGCAGTGTAATAATATACAGTGAATCATAAAAATGGCATATTTTGGAATACATGGACATTTCATGTTAATGAAACATGCTACTGTTGCCACAGAAATTTCTGGGGCATTAATGAGAGATCTAATGGCTAAGGATTTATTTTTGAGATAGTTATCTCATGTAGCCTAGGCTGTGCTCAGACTCTATATGGCCAAGAAGGCATGTTATATATCACCATGCTTGTTCTAATGGCTAACTTTTTTTCATGAGTTCAAGACCACAATAGGCTAGCATGGGTATTTAAAAAGTGGAGAATTAAAAATATTGTGTTTTAGAGGTTAGAGATATGACTTAGTAAGTAAAGATGATTGCCTGAGGAACTGAGTTCATCTGGTATCTTCATACTTCCTGTGTACACATACCAACTAAAACATTTTTTAAAAAAATTGTCTTGCCAGGTATGGGGAGGGGGGCACACGCCTTTTGGGAAGCAGAAGCAGGGAGGGGTCTCTGAGTTCAGAACTTGGTCTAGAGATAGCTAGTTCCAGCTAGCCAGGGCTACATGTGATATCCTGTCTCAAAAATAACTGAATAATGTATTATTATGAAATATGTAAAAATGTAAGACATTAAAGTTAAAATTTTTTCAATGCATTTTAAAAAGATTTTTAAATTGTATGTATGTAATATGTTTATCTGTGTATGGGTCTGTGCTTGTGTGAGTGTAGATACCCTGGGAGTCTCAAAGAGGGTGTCAGATACCCTGGAATTCTGGAATTGGGAGTTCTAGGTGCCTGTAAGTTCCCAGACAGGGGTGCTGGGAACCCATCTTGGGTCTTCTGCAAGAGCAGTACATGTTTTTGACCTCTGAGCCATTTCTCCAGCCCCTTGAAAAGGTACCTATTCTATTAGCCTAGGTCAGTCTCACTCATGTTTTCAGCTCTTTCTACTGCAGACACTGGTTTAGATGTCACTACTTAAGTAATAAACAATGTAGCCAGGTATGGTGGTGCACACCTTTAATCCCAGCACTCCAGAGGCAGAAGCAGGTGATCTGAGTTCAAGGCCAGTCTGGTCTACAGAGCGAGTTCCAGGACAGCAGGACTACACAGAGAAACCATTTTGAAAAACATCCCTCAAATAAGAAGAAAAAAACCCAACCAACCATCAACAATTAAAAAAAAATGTAATGTATTCATTCACTACCTAGTGGAAATAAAGTCATCAGAAAGCCACTTGTGGACCACAGTATTCGACCGCAGACATTTTCACTGAATCACACCTATGTGCCTGCTCTCTTAAGTGACACACCCAAGAGGCGGGACCAAACAGATGCCCTATGAATCTGTATCAGAACTCAACAACTCACGCCTGTGCCTTTTCACATCAAAACTAAGTACTGTTTCCCTTTCCGACTTTGGCTACCTGGAAGTCACAATCTGTACTGGAGTGCTGTAATCGAAATGGCGTTCCCAGAAGCTCCTACTCAACTCTACCATATGCACGTAGATTTGCACATACCTCAGTACACGACTCAAGAGTGCTATTTTAGATAGAGGGTCCTTTTGAAATATTTCTTCTCTGTGCAACAGATAATCATTCTCGCTTTCAAAAATCTGTAACAGTCTCATTATCCGTTCTAATTTATTTACTGTAGGATAGAGGTGACTGCTCTCCATACCTTGAAGTACCCACCATCTCTGGTACACACCTGTCCTAGCCTTCTCATATGGACTGATAGTAACATATATCAAATATGTGTATGGAATACTTAGAGCTGCAGATGACTGTTTGGCTATCAGATATAAGCAACAATGTACTTTTTCTTTTTGCAACATGCCCTCTTTTAATTTACCATGTGTATTTATTTACCTGCCCTATTTATTCCAAAGCTGCACTATTCAATATAGTAGCCACCAGCCTCATGTAGCCACCACATAAAATGAAAGAACTCCAGTCCCATTTCAAGCTCTAAATATCTGTCCTGAACACTGTAAACATTGCCACCCTACACAGAAGTCCTACTGGACTCTACTGCCCCAAACACCAGTTTGGAGCTGTACTTACTACACTCACCACTTGGATCTCTGCCTCAGCTTCCTTTCTGAGCTGCTGCCTTTTGCGGTCTGTGTTGGCAGTGCCAGTGAGACAAGTGTTCATAATGAGCACATTCGGATTAGGTAAGCCAGTGTCAGCCGCCACACTGTCACGTCTGCAGCCGCATGTCCAGAGAACTCTAGAGCGTGCACGGGGACTGTATTCTAAAGAGTGCTCCCACAGCTGGAGAAATGGCTCGCTGGTTAGGAGTGCTGGCTGCACAATCAGCAACACCAGAGTTCAAGAGCCGAGCTCAGGGAGTAAGTCAGGTGTCCTATGCACACCTCTAGTTCTGAAGAGGTGTGGAAATGGGGATTGCTGGAGCTTGCCATCTATGTCAAGTTTAGGGAGAGACCCTGGCTCAAAGGAAGAGGTGGAGCTGAAAAGAAGAGTACACCTGACTTCCTTTTCTGTCCGCTTTATGTGCATATACCTATGCACACAGAAAGACACACAAATAAAGTCAGCCTTAAAAAAAAATGTCCCTTTAAGTGATGCTTAAACAGAGGAATGAGGTTAGCATGACACTATCTGTGTGAGGAAATGGCCAACCAGGGATAACAACCTCAAAGACCTGAAGAATTAAAACAAGCTGTGTGGGCTGGAGGTACACAGAAGTCTGTGGCCAGAAACTGAGTACAGTCCTTAGGCCTGGGACACTACTACACTAGGTGGAAAAGGAAGCCACTGCGGGGCCTGGAGCAAGAGTCTTGACAATTTAATCCTTATACGGTTTGGTTTGGTTTTAGACAGCCTCCTTTAACCTACGCTGGCCCTGAACCTGCTATATAACCAATAATGATCTTTAACTCCTGAACCTCCTGCCTCTGCCTTCCTAATTTGTGATTATAGGTGTGGGTCACCATGCCCAGTTTAGTTGATACTTTGAATAAGTAACTTTGGCTAAAGCATGGAAAAGAAAATTAAGGTAATAACAGGAGCCAGGCGACAGAGGCCTGGAGGCTCGATGCAGAGATTTAGGAAGGAAGTGCTGAGTGGTTAGAGGGGCTGAAAAGTGGTCAACTGGGACAGGCATTTTACCAAGGGGCCAGTCAGACTTACTAGCATTTTCTCTTTGGTGCTGGGAATTGACCCTCAGACCGTATATGGTAGGCAGCCAAGCATTTCACTGTCCAGCGAGGCTGGGACTGTCAAGCAGACTTGTGAGTAGTCTTACACATCAACATCTATCAAAACTCCCAAAGTGGTTGATAGACGGCTGGCCAGTACAATTGAGGAGAGAAGCTTCCATGTAAATGGCATCCCTCACGAGCTGAGCGGGTGCTGGGAAGGGGAGGAGGTGGAAAACCTTCCTGAGTCCCACCACTAAGATAATCTTAGGGTGTGCCAACCAGAAAATATGGGGACATCGAGGAGATGGAAAAGCATAAACCCAATATTATATAAAAGACATGTAGGTATGCTTAGAAGCACTGGGTGTGGGAGCACACACCTTTAATCTCAGAGGCAGAGGGAGGCTGGTCTCTGTTAGTTCCAGGCCAGCCAGAGCCACACAGAAATCCTGTCTCAGAAACAATGGTACTGAGTTCATTGTATCTGTTAACTTTGTTATATGTCATTTTAACAAAAGAAAGAACTTCATTTCCTAAATTATTAGGCAGAACACGCGTGTGAGCACAGTAGTTCAGACTCTACTCAACAGTGGCTGGGGTGTGCACACCCTGGACTATGACAGACATACTGTGTTCTTTCTGTGACCTCCCCTTCCATCCTCACTAGTCCCTAGCTGGGAGTCACACCACAGCCAGCAGCTTGGTTCTCTACACTGACAGCCCAGCATTGCGCACGGTGCATGCTACCATTGCATCAAAGTCTTAGTTCTTCATCCTTAACCTCAAACTGAAAATACAACTTTCCTGTTTAATCTTCTAATACAGAAGTAATATTAATTTCCACCAGCATTATTAAGGTCCCAGACATAAGGGGCCCAACGAGCACCTGTACATAGGATTTCCCCTCTCCACAAACTCTCTCTAGAACCAGATAGATGGAACTGGATCCTGGCTCCATTACTTACAAGCTATTTGACATTAGAGACAATATCTAATGGGGGCAGGGTGGTGAGCACAACATGTACACAGGAGAGACTGTTCTTTGAGGCAGTCTCATTACACAGTGACTGGCCAGGGACTCACTATGGAGTCCTGGCTGGCCTTGAACTTCAGTATCCCAAGTGATAGGATAATGGGCCTTGCCACCACACCAGGGGAAACCTATCTACCTTTCTAAATCTCTATTCCTTCACCCACGGTCAACCCCTATCTCACAAAGTTGCTGGGATCATGCAGAAGCACACATGCGTTACTAATGGCAGTCTTTCTGTAGACATGTCTTTCCACAGGTAAGTTTTGTGTGTCTACCATACATGGAACAACTCTATACATACTGTATTGTCCGCTGCTGGTCTGATAGATGGGGGTTGGAACAGACATAGACGTGACAGCAGAAATACCAGGACTTTCTCCGTCTCCTTTTCTGCCCCGTGTATCTTCAGAAGAGAGGTCTTTCAAAATTTTCCTGTTAAAAAACAAAACATAACATAACTCTGTTAGTGACAGTGCCTTACAAAGACAGTCTCTCCTTCCCTCCCTCTTTGTGACTGTAGCCTCACTACCCAACCCAGGCTCCCAACTGCTGGCATTACAGGAGCCACCACCCCAGTCCAGGTTAAAAGTGCAATATCTAACTGGGTGTGGTGCTATATGCCTTTAGTCTCAGTTTGGCAGGCTGAGGCAGGAGGATTACTTCGACCAGGAATTTGAAATGAACTGTCTCAAAGACAGAGCAGAGATAACCAAAACCAGAAGCCAGTCCTAAGTCAGCCCTGCAGGTGGCCGTGTCAGAGGGGTGGCAGACAGATGGCAGTTGACTTCAGCTGTCAGCCCACCAGGAGGCGAATCCCTGGTGGGTCAATCTCGGATAGGCAAGGCCCCGAGACCACAGACTCCAGAATGTCTTTAGCTTCTGCTGTATCTTTCTCTGGGATCTGGCATGGTGTGAATGGGTGTGGGGAGATCCTTTCCCACTGCCTTTAATGTGGTGTGTTTATCTCTTGGATACATCCCGTTCTACAGGGCATTTTTACCTGTGGATTATTATGATGATTTTTTTCCCAAGCTGTACTGTCTAATTGATACTAATAATGCTAGTCTAAATAGAGTTTTGGTGATAAAAAAAAATCAAACAAGGAAGTGTCACACAGCTAGAACACATGAGTTTCTATTGAGGAGCTGTATAGACTGTGGCTTAGGTTAATGATTAAGAAAAACAATTGAGTCCCTAGCCCAGCTAGCTTAAATTCTTTTAACCTTAGTGTTGGAAGATGTGTTCACAGGTTTCAGAGTGCATCACAGCTGAAACAAAGCTCTGAAAATAACTTAAAGTTAGACTAAGATGTTTTTGTTCAATAACTTTGAGGTAAAAAACCCATGAAGACAATCAAAGTTTTAGAAAGGCACACAGTTGAGTGAGGAACTCTTTAAGGTCAGGGAACAAGAACAAAGTGGTCCAATTATTACTAGCTGACGCACTTTTCTTGCTAGGATTAGTTGATGACCAAAGGTGATGACTAATTCCTCGTACCCATTTCTGCCCTCAATCTCCTGATATAAAAAACTATTGTTGGGGCCGAGTGGTGGTGGCACACACCTTTAATCCCAGCACTGGGAAGGCAGAGGCAGGTGGATCTCTGTGAGTTCAAGGCCAGCCTGGTCTACAGAGTAAGCTCCAGGACAGGAACCAAAACTACACGAAGAAACCCTGTGTCGAGAGAAAAAACCAAAAAACAAAACAAACAAACAAAAAAACCCAACTATTGTTGGGTATGTATCATAAAGATTTAAAGTAGAGGGGGCTGGAGAGATGGCTCAGAGGTTAAGAGCACCAACTGCTCTTCCAGAGGTCCTGAGTTCAATTCCCAGCAACCACATGGTGGCTCACAACCATCTGTAACGAGATCTGGTGCCCTCTTCTGGCCTGCAGTCATACATGCTGTATACATAATAAATAAATAAATCTTTAAAAAAAAAAGATTTAAAGTAGAGCTGACTGATTCTTTTTCATATATAAAAGTTTAGGTTTGTGATTCCTTTAAGATTCCTTCCAAGATAAGGAATAAAGTAATTGGCCCTTTCTTTGTAACTGCAAAACACAGCCTGCCAGTAAAAGTCCTGACTGGGAAAACTATCTTGCTTGCTTACACACTGTTAATCTATAACAAGTTGCTTGGGTATGAATGTACGTGGGTTCTTGGGATAATTTGTTTTGCACCTGTTATACGTAAAATGTTTAATTATGTTAAGGGATATGGAAAACATGCTGTTTTTTATTGTATTCACTGTAATTATTCACTTGAAAAACAATGTAACCACACTGTAATTTTTATATTGCCTGAAAGATTTTGCTGGGGTATATAAGCTGGAAGAAAAAGAATAGAGAGTTAAAATGGGTTAGAAGGAAAACATCAAGAATGAGAGTAGGAATAGAGAATGCAGAAGAAGAATAAAGAAAAGGTCTGAAGGAAACCATCAAGAATGTGTGTCTTTCTCCCTTAACCCCCCCTTCCCCGCCCCCCCAGATAAAGAAGTCTAACACACATAGACTCTGTGGATTCCCTTTGAGCTCTGCACTGCTGAGGGCTGGTCCCCCAGGCAGCGATACAGTTCAGTGTGCTTTGTCAAATCACCCCATTTGAATTCTCCAGGGGAGTGAGGAGCATGCAGTCTTTAAACTCAGCCAGCTGCTGAAACAGATCTCAGAGATCACAAGAGAGCAGAGTCTGAGTCATCACAATGCAGTCAGAGCTGTGGCTTTAAATCTCAGAAACTCCTTGCCCCGTCAATCATCCTCAAGTGACCTTGACTCAGGAATTCTAGAGTTTAACCGAAGGTTCTGCTGTCTGGATGGGACAGATCTCTGCATTAATTCTCCAGCACTCACCTCAGCTTAGTTCACCATGGCACTGTCCATGTGAACAGCGGTGACTCACAAGCTGGAAGGACTGTGCCTCCCTGTCCCCGAGGCAGTCTGCTGTAACTGGCACTGCAAGGACAAGCCTGCTCTGAGACAAGGCGGAACCAAGGGCAGGGTCCGGAGAAAGGAACAGAGGGTCTGACTCACAATCCTAGAAAGCTAGTCTTATCCCACATCTACATACAAGAACAGAGACGCCACTGTTTGTCCCCAACACAGCTGTCAGCAGGAACCCCAGAAGGAGAGACTGTAAGGAAACCTTTCCAGAAAGGAAACCTTGGAAACACAGTACAGCTGCCGGAATTCCTGGAAAACCCCGCAAGTGAAAGAGTTACAAGCAAGCACATCAAGTAGCTTCCCTATTCATCCACAAAGAGAGCTGGCCCGAAGAGGGAAGGGTTCCTTGTGAGAACTCTGTGTAGCCCTGGCTGTCCTAGATCTCGCTCTGTAGCCCAGGCTGGCCTCGAACTCACAGAGATCCGCCTGCCTCTGCCTTCCAAGTGCTGGGATTAAAGGCGTGCGCCACCACTGCCTAGCCTCTTTCTCTTTTCCTTTGTGTGTGTGTGTGTGTGTGTGTGTGTGTGTGTGTGTGTGTGTGCACAAGCACACATAAAGTTGGGTGTGTAGGGCTCAATAAATAACTGTTAAATTTTTAAAAAGGACAATAATTGAGCTGACCTTAGTGGTGCACACCTTTAATCCCAGAGGCAGAGGCAGGCCGATCTGTGAGTTCCAGGCCAGTCACAGATACACAGTAAGACCCTGTCTCAAAAAAAAAAAAAAAAAAAAAAAGATAGATAGATAGATAGATAACACTATGGTTTGGGGCTCTAGTAGAGTTGTGCTTCTTAAAAAGTCTTAGGGGGCTTGGAGAGATGGCTCAGCAGTTAAGAGCACTAGCTGCTCTTCCAAAGGACCTGGGTTCAATACCTAGCACCCACATGGCAGCTCACAACTGTCTGTAACTCCAGTTCCAGGGGACCCAACGCCTTCAACAAAGATATTCCATGTAGAATACCAATGCACATGAAATAAATCATTAAAAAAAAAAAATCAGGCAGTAGTGGCGCATGCTTTTAATCCCAGCACTCAGGATCTCTGAGTTCAAGGCCAGCCTGGTCTACAGAGCGAGTTCCAGGACAGCCAGAGTGCTGTGGGATGGTCTGTATGTCAAACATGTTGCTTATTGGTCAATGAATAAAACACTGATTGGCCAGTGGTCAGGCAGGAAGAAGTATAGGCGGGACAAGGAGGAGAGAATTCTGGGAAGGGGAAGGCTGAGGAGACACTGCCAGCCGCCACCATGACAAACAGCATGTGAAGATGCCGGTAAGCCACAAGCCATGTGGCAAGGTATAGATTTATAGAAATGGATTAATTTAAGATGTAAGAACTAGATAGCTAGAAGCCTGAGCCATTAGCCAAACAGTTTAAACAATATAAGTCTCTGTGTTTACTTGGTTGGGTCTGAGCGGCTGTGGGACTGGCGGGTGAGAGAGATTTGTCCTGACTGTGGGCCAGGCAGGAAAACTCTAGCTACACCAGAGCTGTTACACAGAGAAACCCTGTCTTGAAAAACCAAAAAAGGAAAAAAAAAAAAAAAAAAGTGCAGAAGTCTTAAGGGATTAAGTAATCTTTTGTTTAGCATTCATCATTACAATGATGTATGCTAGACTAACTACATTTATATCATTATTTGCCCTTCTCCTTTCCTACTGTGGAGACTTGGCTTCCCTTTCCGGAATCTTTTTGTGGTCTCTGGTGATAACTACCTTGCTGGGCGGATGCCCACATGGACAGTTAAGCCATTAGCCTTTTCTCGATGTAGATGGCGTATTTCTTCCTGTACAGTTGGACCACTTTGCCAATCTGCTGGCCTTTGAGTGTCCTCAGACAACCTGCTCTTCTTCATCCTTTGGAATAGACCGAACACTGTACTTCTGTCTCAGCTCTTTGGAAAGAGTGTGAGAGGTGCACTGAAATACCGTTAGCAGTTCTTGCTTCGGTCACAAAGGTTTGGAACTTCATGTTGGCCATGACAACCAGCCGAATACTCGCTATCTTGGTTTCTTGAGACAGGGTCTTTCTATAAAGTACCAGTTGGAACTCACCAGCTGGAAGGCTGCCTTCCAACTCAGAGAGATCCACCTGCCTCTGCCTCTCAAACGCTGGGATTAAAAGTATGTACCCTAGTCAGGTGGGTTTAATGCTGTCAATCTTTCTGTAATTAACATTCTGAGTTACATCCCACAAAACCTGGTATCTTGCACAGACACAACTCCCAGACAGTCTCATTTGCACAGAACTCTCTTCCTAGCCAAGGTGATCTTCAACTCCTGATCTTCCTGTCTCTACGTCTCAAGAGCTCAGATTACAAATGTGTCAGCATCCTTTGAAAGCATTTTTATTAGTCTTTATGCATGTGTGTGTGCCAGAGGGGGATAGGTTCCCCTCTCACAACACAGGTCCCAGGGACTGAACTAAGGTTGGCAGGCTTGGAAGCAGGCCATTTTACCTGCTGAGCAGTGCTGGGACTACAGTGTGGTTTATGCAGTGTTGGGGACTGAGTATGACAAGCAAGCACTCTATCAACTCAAGTGTATTCCCAGTATTAACAAGTTTTTTAACTGATGAAGACTAAAATGCAAGCTGGCCATTATAGCTTGTAATCTCAGCACCCCAGAGGCTAAGGCAGGAGGATTGCTCCCAAGTTCTAGACCAGCCAGTGCTACATGGTGAGACCGTGTCTCAAAAAACAAAAAAACAAAAAAACAAAAAAAACAACTACTACTATGAAAACAAGACAATTCCTTTTTTTTTTTTTTTTTTAATTTTTGGTGGCTGGAGAGATAGCCATGGGTGCTGGGAACCGAGCTCTTGTATTTTTGGTTGTGAGCCTAGGCTTTAACGGCTGAGCCATTTCTCCAGCCCAATTCTAACTTCCTTTAAGACTTCCTGTTTAGCAGCCAGGCAGTGTGCCTTTAGTCCCAGCACTTGGGAGGCAGAGGCAGGTGATGAGTTCAAAGCCAACCTGGTCTACAGAGTGAGTTCTAGGACATTCAGGATGCTGTGGAATAATCCTTTTGCACATTTTGAAGATGTGTTGCTCTCGTTGGTTTAATTAAGAGCCAACTAGCCAACAGCTAGGCAGGAAGAGGTTATAGGTAGGAAAGCGAGACAGAGAACACTGGGAAAAAGAAGGGTGGAGCTGCCAGCCAGATGCACAAGGAGCATGACTTGTAGAAAAACGAGGTAACAAGCCAAAAGCCACGTGGCAGCACATAAATGAATAGAAATGGGCTTATTTAAATTGTAAGAGCTAGTTAGTAACAAGCCCAAAGCTACCAGCTGAGCATTTTCTGGTAAGTAAGAGGTCTCCGTGCATTTACTGGGAAGCACATGGTCCAGATGAAAAACTCCATGTACACAGGGATACAAAAGAAATCCTGTCTCGAAAAACAGAAAGACTTCCTGTTTGGCAAATGAAATGTTTCTTAGTTTAATTTCCAATTATTTGGCGATTTTCCTATTATATTTCTATTAGTCTAATTCTAGTATGAGAACATATATGATTTCAGTTCTTTTAAATTGCTAAGGGCATTCCTCTTCTTGAGAGCTCTCTTTTCCTTAACACCTTCTTCTGTCACCACACTCAGCAGTTTGTTTTGTTTTTGAAACAGGTCTTACTCTATAGAGTAGGTTGGCCTCAAACTCAGAAGTAATCCTCCTGCCTCAGCTTTACAAGTCCAGGTTTATAGGGATGAAATACCACACTCGTGCAAAGTTGTGTCTTTGGTACATGAATAATGTGCTTTGTACAGTTGTCTGGTGGATGCCTCCCCAAACCACTTTATTCCACTGGTTGCTAGTGTTAATCAATTCGCTTACTTGTCTTTTCAATTGTTAGCTGTGACACACGTATTCACAACGCACACATCTTTGCCTTTTAAAAGAAAAGGTGTGAAAATAGACTCAACCACCATGCAGTTATCCCGTGTGCAGTGTGTCCAGCCTTCAGTCACCCTCAGGGGTGTGCAGCCTTTAGTCACCACACTAACTTTACAGCAGATGCTCCCTTCCCAATGTCAGACCTTCTTCCATCCCTGGGGCTAAGGACCCTTGTTTCAGAGGTGCCAGAGAGCTTTCCTCTTTTCACTAGTCTCCAAAATGGATTTTTTTCTTTTCTTCCCAATCTCCTTTTGAACACATCTGAGTTTTACTTCTGTTACATTTCTCTTCATGTCTGCCCAGAGTTTCTATTTCCACTGATTTCAAGAGGACTAACTCTTACTTGCCAGAACACTTCCCTAGCAGTCCCTTCTAAGTCTGCACCATAATTCCATCACCCCTGCTGTCTAGGTCCACATGTGCTTGGGAAGCCATTTCTAGCCTTCATTTGCTAAAGTGTACAATGGGATGGGTATGTGTTGGATGTCATAGAAAGTTTCCTATGGCTAGTATTACTTCTGCGGATTCTTTGTCATTTACTGATTGTGTGTGTGTGTGCGCGCGCGTGCAGAGGCCAGATGACAACTGTCCCAAGTCCTTCTCTCACTTTTCAGGTAGTTCACCTCCATGTACATGAGGACTTCCTGCTGAATTCAGCTTTAGGTAGTAACCTAAGCCTTACCTTGGGAAGCTTCTTCTCAGATTCTAGCCTCCTTCGGTGCTCAGCTTAGGGAACAAAACCCAGTCGAGTCCTTCCTACCACACACTAAGGCAGTCAAGCACTCTGGTACTCGCTCTTCCTGCCCACCCCCCCTCCTCCTGTTTGGTTTTCAAGACAGGGTTTCTCTGTGTAGCCCTGGCTGTCCTGGAACTCTCTCTGAAGACCAGGCCGGCCTTGAACTCACAGAGATCCACCAATACCGCTCCATATGGTTTCACCCTTTATACTTGTAGGCAGGTGGTTTTCTGCTTAACCAAGTAAGACAAGTAAGTACTTGATTCAAGAACTATTCTGTGCAAGTGTAAAAATCCAACTTTTTGGTTCTTTTAGTGACTACTTTTTTGTTTGTTTGTTTGTTTGTTTTCGAGATAGGGTTTCTCTGTCCTGGCTCTGCCTCCCGAGTGCTGGGATGAAGGGCGTGCGCCACCACTGCCTGGCTAGTGACTACTTTTAATAGTAGTGATAAGTCTACAGTAATCAGTATAAAACTCCAAGAGACTATTTCTGTCTGGAGTGCCCCCATATTCTCCCTTTCCTTCCCCTTCTTGTGGTACAGGGGACCAAACCCAGGGCCTTTCACATACAGGTTAAGTACTCTACATTGACATGCATTTCCAGTTCCCTATTGTATTACCAAGCCACCAAATGAGTCACAGCTAGTGTTCTAAGAAACCAACAGAAGTAAACACTTATCTCTGGGTTAGCACAAGGACAAACCCAGGGCCTTGTACGTGCAGGCAAGACGTGACCACTGGGGTACATCCCTGAGTACAGAACTCCAGGCCAAAAGGTAGGTTTCAGTCCATTATGTCTAACGCTGCTGTTCAAGACACCTGCTGTTTGTTAGCTTAGTGGCCATTCCTTTCTAGATAATCTTTTTAGAATCCAATGGTTATCTGGGCTGGGAACACAGCTCAGTGATCGCTTGCCTAGCATGTATTTACCAGCACCAGGAAAACAAAACTCATGTTTAAATCTGCTATTCTCCAATTTTTCTGTAAGACTCACCCAGACACAGTTCTGCATACATTTCTCATTTGGGAATCTTGCTTTCTGAAGCCAGTAACTCAGGCCCTGGACACACCCATCCTCTCCTGAGGGAGTAGCTAGAAGCACCCTTCCCGCTCTCTTCTGTGGGAGTAAATTAGATGGCTGTAGGTCATGCCTTCCCAGCCTATCGCCTCCCTCCTCATTCTATTTACTTCCTGTGCTCATCTTAGGTCATCTACTCAGGGCCTTCCTTCGCCTCCAACTACCCAATTCTTCAGTCACATCTAAACTGCTGTAATGTGTGGGGGTATTGTGTTCCCCAAACTATTGTGTATGCTAATAAACTTATCTGGGGTCAGAGAACAGGACAGCCACAATATTAAACATAGAGGTTAGGCAGTGGTAGAGACAGAAATCCCTGTGGATCTCTGTGAGTTCAAGGCCACATTGGAAACGGCCAGGCACGGTGATACACACCTTTAATCCCAGAAAGCCACACCTTTAATCCCAGGGAGTGGTGGTAGAAAGCAGAAAGGTATATAAAGCGTGAGGACCAGAAACTAGAGGCATTTGCCCTGGAGAGGCATTTGGCCTGGTTAAGCATTTGGCCTGGTTAAGCTTTCAGGCTTCTAGCAGCAGTTCAGCTGAGACCCATTCTGGATGAGGACTCAGAGGCCTCCAGTCTGAGGAAACAAGACCAGCTGAGGATTCGGCGAGGTGAGGTAGCTGTGGCTTATTCTGTCTTTCTGACCTTCCAGTATTCACCCCAATAACTGGCCTCGGGTTTGATTTTATTAATAAGACTGTTTAAGATTCATGCTACAGTAATGCTTCTTTTACATTTCTCAGCAGACCTCAGGACCTATCTTTCTAGTTTTCTTCCTTTTCAAAGTCCTCCCAATCTCCTGGTCCAGTGTGGGTTTGATTCCTCTTGGTGTCTTTCTTGACTTAATTAGACACGGAGTCCATGGTGATTTCATGATGGGAGGTTGTGTGTACTAATAACGTATTATTTCTTGTAACTCTTTATCGTTTTCAATCACATTCTTTAGGATTTTCCCCACCCCCCCAAAATTGTCACTTTGTTTTGGGGAGGTGTCCTCTGGACACCATGTGTTTGGTGGTCAACCTGTGCTGTGGACAGACAGTGGGGCCTAGTAGCTGGGACATGCCCTCACTAGGGGGCTGGCCCAGGCTCTAGAACAGCAGACCTGTTCCCTCCTGCGGTCTACCTGCATTATTCTGTCCTTAGCTGAAGGAGCTCTTCTGCTGCCTTACAAACTCTGCCTGTCCCGTTCAAACAAAGATCAAATTAGTGTCGCCTTGATTCACACCTAGTAATTCATTCCTATTTATTCTACAGACATACTGACCCTATATATACTTCTCTCACACCACCTAAGATCTTACTACAGTGTTTATAGGCTTCATCATTCTCTGATTCCTCCTACCACACAGCCTCCAGATTTGGTCAATTCTACCATGGACCTGTCACAAATTCACTCACTCCAAATATATCCCTACTCTTTCCTATCCATATGAAATTACAGACAATTCCAAAGGCCCTCTGTCAGCTGGTCGTAGTACTTACAGATCCCGATTAACCGAGCAAGTCATTACTTGGCATCTACTAAGTAAGGGATGGTTATAATGCCAAGACCCGGCATCACAGAAAAATATGGCCATCCCCCTTCAAATGGAATTCTTTTGTTTTTTTTTTTTCCCAAGACAGAGTTTCTTTGTTGTCTAATTTTGGTGCCTGTCCTGGATCTCACTCTGTAGACCAGGCTGGCCTCAAACTCACAGAGATATGCCTCCCAAGTGCTGGGATTAAAGGCGTGCGCCACCACCACTCGGCTCAAATGGAACTCTAAGGGACTAAAAACATGGCTCAATGGTTACTGTTTTAGCAGAGAACCTAGGTTCAGTTCCCAGCACCCACATGGCAGCTCAAAACCACCTGTAACTCCAGTTCCAGGGGACCTGACACCTTCTTCTAGCCTCCTCAACACACATGCCACAGACAAAGGCATATAGGCAAACACCATGAACATAAGTGAATCTAAAAGCACTAACAAGTACTAAAAAGAGCTACAGAAGACAGACTTTATTGTCTCAGGTCTGTCAGGAAGAGGTAAGTCGAGGCTTCTGGTAAGCACACACAGGAGTTCTGCAGAATGTAGAGGTATTTCAGACAAGCTACACAAGAGCCTGGACTAAGGCTCAGACTCAGAAAGAGAAGACACAGCATACACTACAGTCCCACCCTACACTTGGCAGTCCTGCTTTTATATGCTAAAGCTGCAAGCAGGACACGATGACATATGCTTTGAATCCCAGCACTTGGGAGAAGAGGGAGGGGGATCTCTGAGTTTGAGGACAGCCTGATCTATATAGAAAGATCTCAAAAACAACGAACTATTTTAAGCCTAAATTCTTTAGCTTAATCTGCTTCTACCGCACCTCTCCTAACTGCGACCTTGCCCAACCATGCTCACCCTCTATTTTCACAGAACTATCTGAACACGTTTGATAACAAAGTACCAACCTGTAAGATGGGCGCCGAGCCAGGATCCCGTGAGCTTTCTGTGAGGAGCCTATGCTGTCAGATGAGTCCTGAGACTCCTCACTTTCTGACAAAGACGACACCTAAAAATCAGAACTGATTTTAATATGCTGAATACAGACGGGAAAGACTCGAGTTTTCACTGTCACCCCAGTCACTGCACGTCACTCCTCAGGTCTAACAGGAAAGTGGGAGCACAGCCACTCAAGAAACAAACGGGCGCAGCCCCCTCTAACCCCAGCCCCCGGGGGTGGGGGCAGGTGGGGCTATGGAGCGAGATCTAGAACAGAGAAACCAAGAAGAAAACAAAAAGGAAAGAACATACAATACAGTAGCCCAGAGCTAACAGAGCTTATGTCTCCAATAAAATGGTACTAACTGGGGGCTGGAGAGATGGCTGAGCGGTTAAGAACACTGGCTGCTCTTCTAGAGGTTTAAAGTTCTTTCCTAGTATGCAGACATGTAGACAAAGCGCTGATATATATAAATGCATATGTAAATAAGCCTTGAAATGGTATTATTCTACTGGTTACAAATAAAAAGACACTTCTGATCTCACCCTGAGCCATAGTTAGAGATTCTGAGTTTAAAAAGACTATTAGAAACCTAACTGTTCTCAGGAGACTGCTGAATCTGTAAGCACACAGACCGAGCTCCATTGGACGCATGCACGTGGCAGGCTGGGAATTGAAATGGCTCGTGATTATGAGCTTGTACTGTTCTTCCAGAGGACCAGAGTTCAATTCCTAGCAGCCACACTGTGCTGCTTCAGGAGGATCTGATGCCTCTGGCCTCCACAGGTATCTGCACACACATGCAGGTACTCTACACATAATTTAAAATAATAAACGTGAATTTTTGGAAGGCAAAGCTCTTTGGAGTCCTTAAAGCCATAAAATTTAACAGGCAATCACACTTAACTCAAGAATACTTTAGCATTAATAAACTGGTAAGAGTAAGGAGAGCTGGGCGGCGGTGGCGCATGCCTTTAATCCCAGCACTCAGGAGGCAGAGCTGGGCGGATCTCTGTGAGTTTGAGGCCAGCCTGGGCTACAGAGCGAGACCCAGAACAGAAACCAAAACTACACAGAAAAACCCTGTCTCAAAAAACCAAAAAGAAAAAGGAGAGAAGAGGAAAACATGGGAGGGAGGACCTCCAATCAGTTTCCAATCTCTGCAGCTGCCATCTTTCACACAGAAGAACCAACCAAGCCACACTGTGGCCATGTGTGGCACAGCTGGGAGGCCAGCAGCCAAGAGTTTGAAGTCGCCTCACTACCCAGCAAGACTCTGGCTCCAAACAAGCCCAATGCTAACCTGACAGCACTGCCAGACAGTGTGCTCAGGAGGAAAAAATGACTGACAGCTTCCTTCCCAGACAGAACAGCGTCTTAGGACCTGTCAGGTGGCTAGGAGGTGATCAGCAGGGCTGGAGGTCCTGGGAATGGGACCTCCTCTCTCATCATCAGCGTAGAAAACCGAGAACTCAAACTGTAGCCCTGTGACTTCTGCTCAACTAAAATCTAAGTCATGGACCTAGCCCTGGATAGGTGACATCTTCCATCCATCCATCCAACCTTAGGATTATCTGGCAAATCAATTCTAGCCAGGAGGCTTCCTGATAAAAGAGCAAGGACCTAGTAATCACTGTCCCCTCCCATAAGAATCACCCCAAATGGGTCTGTCAATAACTTGGATAGGAAAATGAGCCCCTACAAAATAAAACCTTTTTAAAATGTAGCTAGGTATGATGGTCTCATTGAGAGTGTAGTCCAGCACACTGAAATAAAATATCTTCCTTCTACATATTCCTCTGTGTTGAACTCTTGTGACGGCGCTCCAAAGGCCAGGGAGACAGAGTAAGATCTGGTGACAGCTACTAGGACATGCTCCCATCAAGTACTTCAAATGTGGCTTTTTTTTTTTTTTTTTTTTTTTTGGAGATAGGGTCTATGTAGCCCTGGCTGTCCAGCAACTCTCTGGAGACCAGGATAGTCTCAAACTCACAGAGGTCCGCCTGCCTCTGCCCCCAAGTGCTGTGATTAAAGGTGTGTGCCACTACATACAGCTTAAAGGAATAACTAAGTTTATTTAATTTAACTAAATTAAAACTGATAAACATGCTGGCTGCTGGTTATATACTGAATAATGCAACCCTAGCCAGGCGATAGTGGCAAATGCCTTTAATTCCAGCACTCGAGTTTAAGGTCAGCCTGGTCTACAAAGCTGAGTTCCAGCTGGGCGTTGGTGGCGCACGCCTTTAATCCCAGCACTCGGGAGGCAGAGGAAGGCGGATCTCTGTGAGTTCGAGGCCAGCCTGGTCTACGGAGTGAGTTCCAGGACAGGCTCCAAAGCTACACAGAGAAACCCTGTCTCGAAAAACCAAAAACCAAAAACCAAAAAAAACAAAACAAAACAAAACAAAAACAAACAAACAAAAAAACCCAAAGTTATAGTGGTATTCTATTTGTACTGAAATGTGATTTTATTTGTATGTTAATAAATAAAGTTGCCTAGGGGTCAGAGCTATCAGCAAGCCATAGCGAAAGCCAGGGCGGTGGTGGTGCACGCCTTTAATCCTAGCACTCGGCAGGCAAAACTAGGAAGATCTCTTTGTGTTCAAAGATACAGCCAGCATTGGAGACACACGCCCTTAATCTCAATACCAACCATAGAAAACTTGGAGGTCTATACAGAGAGGCAGTGACGAGGCAGTCACGTAGTTGGGTTTACAACCAATGAGAAGGAAGAACGAGAACTCTTATTTAAAGGCGAACGCACAGGAAGTAGTCCCCTTTCGGAGAGGTCTCTTGGCGGGAGAGGCTAGCTGGCGGAAAGCGGGTAAGACTCTTAGCTCTGACCTCTTTGGCTTTCATCTTTACATTGGCTCTGTGTCTCTTATTTAATAAGGCAGTTGGTTACATCTACATCTGGCACCCAACGTTAGTGGTACGGATTCTTGAAAAGACCCGAGCTGCACTCAACCGGTTGTGGTGGCGCACGCCGGTAGGATTTGCTGAAGGAGGCAGAGGCAGGAGGATCCCGAGTTTGAGGCCGGCCTAGGAGGCTTGGGAGAAGCTTCGGCCCGGACCAAACCACAAACAGTGGTGAGACCATGGAGGCAGTGGCTGCTACTCTGAATTGCTGGCTCCTTCTCATCATGTTGGTGACTGCAATGATACTGCTACCTGGGACAAAGTGTTTACCGCTGTTTGTTCAGAGAAGAATTGCCAGGACCATCGTGTTAGAAGAAAGCATCGGCAAAGGTCAGTTTGAAAAAGGTTGGCAAGACAAATGGTGGGGAGAAATTGCTGTGAAGATATTCTCTTCTAGGGAAGAACATTCATGGTTCCAAGAGACAGACATTTATCAGACTGTGATTGCTCCAAACCACAGAGGAGGCACAAAAAAAAAACCATGACCATGCCTAACAGTGACTTTGAAATCTCCAAAAAGGTGATGGAATCCCACAATGATGATTCCACAAGGACTATGGTAAAGCTATTAAGGAAAGATCAACTTTGGACTACAAACTGTTTATGACTTTTGAGATGACTAGCTGAGATGATCCAGCCTGACAGACTACACGAGCAAGGACTTGTGACAAGCCCTGAACTTTCCTATTATACAGACTGGACAAATGATACAGGACTTGACAATTAATCTAAATTTTTTCTTTTCAAGATTCCCTAAAGATATCTTCACCCCTAGAAAGTAAAAAGAAAAAGAGAAAATAGATATGAGATAGATCATTGAATCTACTCTGAGAAAAAAGATAAAGAAAAAAAGGATAAATAGGTAGATCACTGAATCTACACTGAAAAGAAAAAGGAGAAGATATAAAAATGACAAAAGGTAGACTACTGAATCTATTAT